>JAVQKG010024597.1:0-17656 GCA_036025885.1 Hypseleotris bucephala
GCAGTAGCTTTCTTGGTCCCTTTTGAACCTTTAATTTGTGTTTTTATTTTTAAAATTAGCTTAACTTACTGTTTTTTGTCACTATAGTCTATTTTGATAAACACCACAGTGTCTTGTCATCAGTAGCACAATGCTTTTTTTTAACTTTTACTTGAGTAACATTTTGAGTAAAACTGTGGAAATTTAGAAAGAGGAGGACTTTTACCAATTGTCTGTGTTATATAAGAATAGCTTTTATTGTGAAAAATGTGAAATGATGTGGACATTTTATTCCTTGTGCCTTAATTTTTTTTATATAAATAATACTTTTTGAGTAAAATTATTGGCTCCTCTACCCACATTTGATTGTCTGTGAATCCAGGATGTGCTATTCTTTATAGTGTATTATCTTATTGGGTGTGGCCACTGTTATATTAGTAGCAGTCTCTAATCTGTAACGCCACACTTAATAATAATGTTAATGCATCGATGATTTTATATAGCGCTTTTCACAACTACTCAAAGACGCTTTACCCTTTTTGCATTATTCATTCACTCCACAGACACACTCGGTGGTGGTAAGCTACTTGTGTAGCCACAGCTGCCCTGGGGCACACTGACAGAGGGTGCCAGTTTGCGCCTACGGACCCTCCGACCACCACCAATCACACAACCACATTTATTCGTAGGCAATTCAGGTTAAGTGTCTTGCCCAGCGAACACCTTACTGCGCTACTGCCGCCCGCAAACAACTTCATTGTCTTTTGCTGCTGTGGATAATTTCTTTCTGCGTTTTCATCCTTAAATATAAAAGGAGTGGCAGCTAAAGCAGAATATTTCATTGGCACATTGATATACATAATCTGTTACTGATTCAGCAGCACATTCAACTTTAGATTTATAGGTCTCATAATCAGCATCAGATATCAACAGAGCACTGTTATCTTTAACATGTAGACCTTAAAGTTTAATAAGAGGGCGGCTTTGCCAATTTATATCTGACAATAATTAAAATGAATAAAGACATACCATGATTTGTTTTGATTTCTTTATAGTTTTGTGACACAATTAAATGTTTCCCATGTTTTACTTCTTGCCCTTCTGGTCATGCAGTTTACAGCATCTTTCACATGCCATTGAGAGGCCATTGACAAGTGACAGAAACTCCTCAAAGTCTATCTTTTGGTCTTTGTTTTGGTCGAGATCTTTCATCATATCATTCACCAGGTTGGGGTTCTTCTGGGTCTAAAAGAACATTAACAAAAAGAGTACAAGTTGTCTACCATTTTGAAAGTGTTTAATAACAAAAATGGCACAATCAAACTCCAGTTCTTACTTTCATGAAATTGGGAAGCTCGTTCTCCACAAGTTTTTTGAATTCTTTTTTACTTAAGGTCTTGCCATCAGAGTCCTCACTGGCGTAGCGATGGAACACCAAAATCAGGGACTCCATGCATTTCTCCAGGTCAGTGCAGGTAGACATAGTTGCTACAAGAAGAAACTGGTCAGAATAGCTTCAACGATTTACTATAGTCCGTTAGTGTAGTAAACAAATGCTTTACTCTTGTGCAAAAAGCATAGGCTATTTAAACGTGGCAAATCTAACTGTACTAGGGAGGATGTGGGTGTTGGCTGTTAACCCTGTTGAAAATCATTTTACATTGGAAATTATATGAGACGTGTTTCTGTGTTCTTTGATAGTTTTAAACGGTATTGAGTTAAGAATAAACCAAAAGTAAAAATTAAAGGCTAACAGTGAACGCGCTCCCAGCTGGAGCATGTCCCAAAAAGGAAAATGTGCGTAACGCACCAAAAATGTTCCAGGACATAGCGGTAACTTTTCACAAAATCATTGTATTGAAAAATGTCACCGTAATCAAACAATGGATGTATGCAAACAACACTAGAACAAGTTTATATTATTGAGACTTACCGATGAGGAGCAGATGTGAGTTTATAAAACGTGATCCAGGGAACAGGGGCACGGGGAAAGTTTATCCAAGACTTTATACAGTGCCCTAACACGCCCAGTGAGATGAGGGAGGAGGATGTAGCCAGAGCCAAGTGCAAATACCACACTATCTACAAGTATAATAGATGACTTTAGTGGGGCAGAATGCTCATCTATGCATACATTTGAGTTTTAAAACACAGTTTGTTTCATTAAATTAAAAAAAATTTTTTTTATAACAAACATTATTTAACAGTATGCACTCCAAATAGTTAAAGCTATGTCTAAACAGATCTATTACAAATTGAGTTTTTGTAAGTTGTATTTGAAGTATTCACTTGTGTTATCATCCTCTGAAAATGTGACCACTCCTAAACTCACAGCCAGCTGTGAACCTGACACAACAGAAACAAAGAGAGTTTCTCAAAGTTTATTTATAAAATGAATGAAAAAGTAGAACAGATATTAATTCAACCATTTGAAACCATTTTGGGGTGTAGACTACTCAAATGGAATGTGTTTTTTATCATTCTGTACAAATGATAATGTTTGATGTTTAATAAACACACAGTGAAAATACAAAGGCAACTGCATGTTGTATGTTAGTTCAATGCAGATGAAGTCAAACTCAGTTCTTCCTCTTGCTCTTAGTGGCAGCCTTTGCTGGAGTCACTGCAGGAGCTGCTGCTTGATACAGAGCTGCAGACACTTTGTTGATGTAGTACACGGCAAAAAGGGAGAATATCAGGCTGTACAGAAAAAAAGAACATATATATAAATGTAAAATCTTTCAAATTACTATGTTTTTCATGTATATGCAATTTAGCTTACCATGTGGTGACACAAACACGGTGTACCAGACCAGAGGCGAACAGTGACAGGCACAAGCACAGCAGAACTGTTGAAGAGAAAATGACAAATCACAAATATTATAAACAAAATTGCTTGCTTTTGTTTGGCTAATACATCTTTTTTGTGTGAAACTGAATAAGTGTGTGCCTTCAACAACTCACTCTCTGGAAAAATCTTGGCTTGAAATCCTTTTCCAAAAATAAGATTTTCAAGATTATTAAATGCCTGTTAATGGAGTTAAGGGCAATAACAATTGACATCCATAATTATTTTTTTTATCTGTGTATAAATGCATTAATAACTTGATGGAGGAAGTGCTGAAGGATACAGTGAGGGAGCAGATGAAGAGCACTGAGCCAAGGAAGCCTCCGAGGATGGTCAGCCACTCAGTTGAACCAAGCTGTTTACTGAACATCTGCATCCCGGCGAACACCAGCACTGACAGCAGACTGGACAGGACCAGAGAAGTACTCGTGTTCACAGCTACACAGGACACAGAGAGTAACGAGTTAGATAGACCACGGCGATAGGAACAACACTTTGTACAGAAAGAACATTAATATTAAACATATTATCGATTCAGCCTGAAATAATGCATTTTGAAGTAGCCCATTGAGTACAGCTGAAAGGCCACGTCAGTGTCCGCACACCGAAGGTTCCGACGTGAGTTTACAGTCAAGCGACGCAATATGTGCTTTCTGTTAAATTTGTCTGGTATGCTAGTCTATAGACGGCACAACAGTGCTCATCCATAATCTAAAGACGATGGCATTTTAATTAAAATCATATTATTCATTGGTTCTATCATAACTACAAATTTAGTCGAAGCTAGTACAATGTACGTGCGAGCGGCGTCAATACATGCAAATTTAGTATGCACATTTCTTCAATAATACAAAATGTGATACGTACCCATGATTATGTCCAAAAAGAAACTTGTAGAAAATATAAATCTAATTTTATATCTGGAGAGCCAGCTAAAGGCTACCGGCTTCAGGAAATCAACCCAGCAACACGGAGCAGAAGAACGGTCGGACCAGTGGGCGGGGCCAGAGACTGATACAGTTCAATCAGGTTTACTCAAACTTTTAGTACATCCATGGGTTTATGTCAATATATTTTTAACACATGATGTTACTGAATTAATGTAGAGCTGTTAAATTACTCTAAACTATAACTTGGAAGAGAAATGTTTGTTTTAGTTTTGAGGGTAGACCATGAGAGCAGCAACATGGTAATCCAAAAAGACATTACCAGAATACAGACGAAAATAACCCTAGATTTCAATTATAGAAACAAAAACAAACAAAAAACCATAGACCATTGATCGTAAATGTTTTTATTCCAAGTGTAGTATCAAAAGACAGTTCGCAGATAAAGTACAGTACATCAAAATCATATAATATACAAAACTATGTCATAATGTTGCAGTTTGGTCCGTGACACTATTGCCTTTACAATCTATGATGCTTTTTTCTTGAATCCAAATACAGCAACGAATAAGGAGATTTCCACAAAGGCAGGAAGCACACTAAGGGAAAAAGAATAAAACAGAAATTAAGTTTGAGTTTTTTTCTTAGCTTTGATAAAGAACAAAATTTACAAATCTATGTTGGATTTTTGTCTGTTGGATTACATCATAACTAAAACTACTCAACCCATCTCTGCACAGAAGTTCGGACAATTGTTTTGAGAAGTCATACTATTGATGTAATTTGGCTTTTTATTCATATAAAAATAAATAAAAATCACAAACACACACCTGCAGCAGGCAAATATAACCCAGTATGTCCAGCATTCCCACTTTTCAAAAACAAAAAATGACAAGGAGACAGATGCACTACAGTGCACAGCCAGCGCTGGTGGAGTTTGTCAGGAAAAACAACCATTTCAGTAAACAAAACTTCACTATGAACTATTTTACCAACCTGCAAATGGCAAGGATCCACCAGTAGATGCTACACTCCCACTGCTCAAAAAGAAAGAACAGAAGAGCTACTGCAGCACTGGCATGAGCTCCAGTTGCTATGATGGTAAACATTCAGATGTTTAGAGTCATGGAAATAAAGTCAATACCCTTATATTTCAAAACCATAAACATTTACAATAAAACATAAACTATTTACAAAAAAATGCAGATTGATAAGGATACAAAGGAGTCCCTGGCTGCAGTTGAACATGGACACTCCTGAGAAGAATCCAGATAACTCGATGGCAAAGAGCCCAAGAGTTACCGCCAGACCGACCACCAACCTGAAAACATCAACTGTAATGTCATTATGTCATTTATAATCATATTTATATTCCAGTCTCAAAACGTCTTACCTCTTGTCTTCTTCATCATATTGTTCTTTTGTGTACTCCAATGGCAAGCAAGCCTTTATATTGTTATCCTGAAAGATGTACATTAAAATTTAGTACACACACATTGTAGTAAGTCTGCACATCACATCAATAAACACAATTAATATAAAGTTAACCTAAAAAGAAAGTCATGCTACCCACACATCAACGACATAATGTTGCTTTTATTTTTCTGTACTTACTTACCCTCGACCAAAAGATAGTGATGACGATCACCAGGTGGGCTATGATGGTGAGGAAGCGTGCTGGTACAAGGCTGCTTACAGCCGACATCTTATTATTTTTAAGGTATTAGATTTGGTCATACGTCCTTGTGCTAATGTAACAATACATCTGAAACGAAAACTAACAGGGAAACCAACAATCTGCGTTACTAAACTTCAAATTAATTATTGCTAATGTAGCGTTAATGTAAAGTTTATCTCAGCATTAAAACTACAAAAGCCTGAAAAACATAAAAACGTCGATGGTCGCGGTTGCTACAACAACGGCGGGCCAGGTGCATCGTTTATTACTGACCGGTACGAGACCTGTTCTGGTTATTTGGTTCCGGACACGAACACATTCAGGAAAGGACCATCTCATCATTGCCATCTAGAGGCAAAATGAGAAACTGGGGCATAAAAACTGCACAAACCCACATTTCATATGTGTTTGTGTTTTTAAAATCGGTGTTTAATATTTGTTTCCACATATGTTGAAAACTTAAGGCACGTACTACATAAACAACTGTAGTGTTGAATAAAGCAAAAACGTTTCGTTTTGACCATATATAGTGTCCTGAATCCCGCCTCCATACACAGCCAGTATTTAGAGGCAAATACCGCTACGGTGTGTGCGCAACAGCACAAGGAGGTATCCACGCGCTCACGGTGGACGTGTCTGATGCGCTCATCTCTAGGCCAGGGTTTTCCCGGCAGATACAGACGGTGACCAGCACATATCCGAGGGATAGTATTCCTTTAACAGACTGTTTGTAGAGACAGGTAGCCGACAGTGGACTAAAGGCATGGCTGGATCGGAATTACAAGCATTTACTTCTATCATGGACGCCCTGGTTTGTATGCTAAATGTAGGATTCTATTTAGATGTAGCGTTACTCATAAAAGAATCATATAATAACCTTTAATGTATTCTTTAGCGTATTGTGTGTCGTACTAGCCTACGTTATCCTCCATCAAATTGCACCCAGATAGCTATAGCAAGGGGTATTCCTCTTGCAATACGCCGGGAAACCCCTCTGCCCTCGACAAACCAACCCGTAGACAATAGAGACACCGATAGAGAAAGGAAATTAATATTTATTTAAAGATTAAATTCAAGAGCTAGCTTCAGTGCCTATGTACGGTGCACAGACTAGATGATGCAGGTTGTCATAGAGACGGGATGCTGGGCTGTGACGCTGGACCAGGCCTCAACATAAATAGGCCAATATCTGCCAAAGCAAGGCCTGTTTTAAGAGGCAGAGCATATATTAGTACTTTATTGACTTGTATTATACATCTGTATATGAATATTATAAATTATTTCACTCTTTCACTCGCTTTCCGATCTTTAAATTATTCATTCATATTGTATTAAAATACTAGTCACTCTTTTGAATGCCCATGTTTGATGTATTTAGGCCTAATTGAAAGTCTACAGAAGAAAGTTATCAGTTTATTTTCTCTGTCTCCTTGCAGTCGAGCATGAAGAGCATGGAGAAGGAGCTGTACTGTCCGGTGTGTGAGGGGATAGTGAAGCAGCCCATAGTTTTGCCATGCCAGCACAGTGTATGTCTTCTCTGTGCAGCTGATGTTTTAGTACAAAGAGGCTACCCTCCTCCAGATCTGCCTCCAGAGCCCCTGTCTCCAGCCTCTACACCCAACACACGGTCCCCTCGTCAGGCACGCAGACCCCCGCCCCGGACCCCAGACCGCCTGGAGCACATCCTCAGAACAGGTTAGCAGTTCATCAGTGAATTTAGACTTCTACTGTAAAAGAACAACAATGCAACTTTGTTATAATGTGTTGTCCAGTGTTGTCATTTTGTTTGCAATGTCCTCTAGCTAGCTGGCACATCATTTCAAAAAGAGCTCATGCATGCATCTCATCATTTATTAAACTTAACCAAGGGATATAGAGGCTAGACAAGGAGGTTGAAAGGGCATCAGCTGATCAGTGTACTTTATGTGCTTTTAATATGACAGCATTAAACTGAGTATAATGTGTTGGAACAAAAAATGTATGCCTAGCTGCAAATCATGAAACACAGCATACATTCCCCTTTGTGTTGTTCTTGGTAGGGGCTTTGTTTACTCACATGAAATTAGGGAGGTTAACATGAAAACAAGAGAATACTGGTGTAAAATAATAACAAATGAGAACCCTATGTCAACACTAGCTATTATAGTCATATTCTGCAGTATTCTCCATCTTTGTCTCCTTCATTTATACCTGTGTGCTCCTCCCAGTGTGCGGGACATACCCAGGGCGTCGGAGGAAGGACGCTGGGGCCTCCATGCTGTTCCCGTGCCCTTCCTGTCAGCAGGACGTGGAGCTGGGCGAGAGAGGGCTCACCGAGTGCCTACGCAATCTCACTCTCGAGCGCATTGTGCAAAGGTACAATAGAAACATTTGCTGTATTTTATATTAGTTTTACTGTCTTACCTGTCTTACAATTTGAAAGTCCTAGAGTGGAGCATTTTATTTTCAAACTGTTCCCTCTGTAAGTTCTAAAATAATTGTCTACGAATAGTCTATATATAAATATAGTATAAATTATTCAAATAGTAACATTTTGAAAATAGAATGTATGTACATATTTATAGAAATAGTTTTAAAGGCAGTATTTTGATGGGTGCAGCTGCTCCCTCCCCAAGCAGGCTTTGGTGGGACAGGCCACAACAATATGGACGTACATGTTTTACAGGAGGCACTAACAAGGCAGCTGCCGGTGATTTATTCAGGTCAGGCAGTTAAGTTGAACTCATAACTTCTGGAAAGAAAAGCAGGACAAACTTATTTGTGCTCAGACTTCCCTCCTAGGTGCACAGGTTTCTCGCAAAATCACCTTAAAGCTGTTTTTTTTATCTCCGTATTCCTGTGCATGCCTTTAGGTACAGACACACTATAAGCCTGGGGAGTGTTGCCATCATGTGTGGCTTCTGTAAACCTCCTCAGAATCTGGAGGCCACAAAGGGCTGTGCTGACTGTAAGGCCAACTTCTGCAATGAATGTTTTAAACTCTACCACCCATGGGGTACCCCCAGAGCTCAGCACGAGCATATTTTACCGACTAACAACTTTCGGCCAAAGGTTAGTGTGATTTGTGTGTTGTTATACCCCAGTCTTGATTGTGTTTTCACTAACCCTTTGTATTTGCTCTAGGTTTTGACCTGCACAGTTCATGAGCAGGAGAAAATGCAGTGGTACTGTCGTAAGTGTCAGAAGTTACTATGCCAGTACTGTAAGCTCCGTCGAGTTCACCATGGACACAAAGTATTGCCTATAGCAGAGGCCTATCAAGCCCTTAAAGTAGGTGTATAGCCCTTATAAATTGTTTATACTGTAGCAAGTAGCCATAACATATACTGTTGTTTTTCAGGACACAGTCACTAAAGAAGTCAACTTTATTTTAGCTAACCAGGAGATAATAAAGAGCCAGATCGCTCAGCTGGAGTCCACTATTAAACAAATGGAGGTAAAATCGTTTGAATTTTTAAAATACCACTAATGTACACTTATTCTAAAAATACCATGGATTTGCCTCACAATATGCTCCATGTTTCTGTGTGCGCAGGCCAATAGTACTGTGGCGATGCAGCACTTAATCCAAAGCATCCGAGATCTGGGAGCAGCACTAGCGGAGCGTCAGGGAGCTTTGGCCCTGGCTTTGGAAGGGACCCGCAGCAGGAGGGAGGAGGCCCTGTTCTGCCAGGTGTCAGAGAGGCACAGCCTGCAGGAGTATGGAGGGCTGGTGGCTTACACCCATGAGCTGCTTAAAGAGACAGATCCACCATGCTTTGTACAGGCGTCCAGAATCACACACAACAGGCAAGTGGAGTCAAAGCAGAATCCATATATTCTTTATGGCTAAGGATTTAAACCTAAACAATGCAGCTGAATTGGTGGACAGTAAAATAACATAACAGAAAGTGTCACAGCCAATTTTTAAATCATTGTGATTAAATTATTATTAATGGGCTTTGCTAAAATTGGCACACATTTTAATTGATTAGCTACTCCACTATCTGTTTGACCCACAAATCTGAGTAATTTCACTGCATGAGCATGGCATATATTCTTCAGGCTTTATCATGCAGCTTTTACATTACATCACAAACTAAACTATCCTTGTCTTTTTGTGTAGATTAGTGAAAGCCATAGAGAACCTTCAGTGTTTCACCCTCTTAGCCGATCCATCCTTTAGACACTTCCACCTCGATGCATCCAGAGAGATCAAGCTCATTAGCAGTGTAAACTTCATACAGGGTTAGTTCTCTTGATATTTTTTATATAATTTGATATACGAGTTATTGTAATCTACCCTGTCCTCTCCAGCTCCTCTTGCCCCAGTCATTGACACCCAGAAGACATTAGCTTACGACCAGCTGTTCCTGTGCTGGCGCCTTCCTCAGGACTCAGCCCCGGCGTGGCATTTTTCGGTGGAATACCAGCGGCGCTCGGGGGCCACTGGAGCCACGTGGGGCGGCACCAGGTCTCCCAACGCTGCAGTGTCATGGCAACGTCTGGACGAAGTGAGAGGCACCTCGGCTGTGATTGACCAACCACAGATGGACAGTGTGTATGTGCTCAGGGTCAGGGGATGCAACAAGGCGGGCTTTGGGGACTACAGTGAAGAGGTCTATCTGCACACCCCTCCTGCTCCTGGTGAGATGCGTATCATTCAGCCATTTATGACCAGTTTCTTTGGCATTTTAACAGTAGAACAAGTCATTGATTGAAAGTGATATTATTTAATTGTTTTTATTTATTTATTTATGTGTTTTTTTTACGTTTTAGCAAGTACAGTGGAAAGTGAAACATTGCTCTACTTCCACTTTTTTCACTTAGGGCACTCACAAAATAATACCAAGGACGGCTACTCTCTGAGGAGACTAGTGTAAATGAATCATTGTTCTTCTATATTATAAACACACGGAAAAGTGGAAACATATCTCACACATTAAATGCTTTAGTTTAGTTTGATTATGTAGAGGACCATAGGTTGGACAGCCCTTCTCTGCTTACTAATTGTGCAGTAATCATTCACATGAAAAATCTTTAACTGTCTCAATTTACTTACGTAGATCAGTGCGACTAAATGAAGTGCTTTCAAGGGATGCTGTATTTTTTCCATTAGCTTATTGCAAAATAGTACTTCTAACAGTTTAATCCACACATTCTAGATTGTATTTGAGATTTCTTAAATTGTACCAGTGTCAGTTGAATGCACAATTCTAGCTGGACCTAAATACTTGATGGCCACTACTGCATACCTCATATTCTTGGTTGTTGATGGCATTATCATAGAGATTAATATTGCCTTATTGCCCGATTTGATTTATCAGGCTTGAGTTTGTCAAAGAAAGCCATGTCATTTGTATTCGTTTAAGGGGAGTACTGAATTGCTTGTTTTTGTGTCCATAATTCCATATTATTTATAAGTTTTTCATTTTAAGCTTTTATCATATATGTTCTTTATGTTTTTCTCAATCCAATTCCATCCTGCATAATATACATGTTTTAACAGGTGAGTCTGTCTGTATTTTACTGTTCCTTATTTTGTGTTTGGCATTGTCTTATTACAACCATCCATCCTACCATTTTCATTTTTTCTAAAGGCTTTATGTGTTATACTTTATGTGTTTAAAAAACACTGCCCTGACCTGTTTTCTCCCCTGATGTCCTGTGATGTGCTTGTTCCTCTTCAGTTTTGAGTTTCTCTCTGGACTCTCGTTGGGGGCTGCACGCTGATCGTTTGGCGCTGGGTAAAGGACTGACTTATGCTCGTAGTGTACCGGGGATGTCGCTGCTGCAGGCCGCGGACCGGGCTCTCACTTCCTGTCACCTGACCTCTGACCTGCTGGTGGCGGACCTGGCTGTCACTCACGGCAGACACTACTGGGCATGCTCAGTGGAGCCAGGCTCTTACCTTGTTAAGGTATGTGGGATCATGTGAGAACTGATCTTTGGTGATCTTACTCAGGACTGTGTTTGCTCACACACAGGTGGGAGTGGGACAGGAGACTAAACTCCAGGAGTGGTTTCATCTTCCTCAGGACATGGCCAGCCCGCGGTAACTACATTCATGTGCTGAAATAGGGTGTAATTTTGCTTTATTGTTTTAATAATTTCAGTTTTTATTGTACATTTCTACTGCAAACCTTTAGCTGTGACCCGGACAGTGGCCATGACAGTGGTGCAGAGGATGGGCAGGACTTGCCTCCCTTCTGCTTCCTGACGATGGGCATGGGAAAGATCCTGCTTCCTCAGGGGCACACTCAGAGCCATGTTGACAGTCACAGCCAGGGGGCAGTGCACTCCCACAGCAGCGGCCACAGTTCCCTGACCCACGCCCTGACCGCCCCTCTGCCCCCTCGCCTGGGCGTCTGTCTGGACTGTGACAGAGGACGGGTCACCTTCTATGACGCCCACTCTCTGCGGGTGCTATGGGACTGTCCCCTGGACTGCTCAGCGCCTGTGTGTCCCGCCTTCTGCTTCATTGGGGGAGGGGCTCTCCAGCTGCAGGACCTGATATCCAATAGAAGCATAGAGGAACCACCACCGCGCAGAGTCACCATTCAAACACGGGCAACAAACCTGGGCAAATAGGTATCGGTACAATATACTTAATATCAACATGTATTTGATGTATGTTACTACATGGGTTATAGATTGCCTTGAATTGGTTTTACTTGATTTTTCAGGATATTCACAAACAGTGATGCATCTATACTTGAAACCTTCTGTAAAAACACAATAAGTTGACTTTTATGTTGACTTTGTTCTAATTGTCAAAGATGTGGTTTGCTCAACCTGTCTGACCAGATTGTATCAGATTGTATTTAGATTCACACAATACTTAAAATGAATGATATTTCAGCATTTATGTGCTTAATGACAGTGAGGCACTGCGTAGATCAAGT
The DNA here is from genome assembly GCA_036025885.1 of Hypseleotris bucephala. NCBI lineage: Eukaryota > Metazoa > Chordata > Actinopteri > Gobiiformes > Eleotridae > Hypseleotris > Hypseleotris bucephala. Next base: position 12,277 of record JAVQKG010024597.1, read on the forward strand.
AGAATCAATTGTCCACTTCTGACATATTAAACATATGGCTAATTTCGAAATGTCTAATTTATATGTCGAGTTGAAAACCATAATCAATTGCACCAGTCTGTGAAAAAATATAACATTAAGTGGCTGTATCTAAATTTTACCTACTTTCTCGCTACTATTTTAGACTATTTGTTGCTTCAATATAGACTATGCAGAAATTTACAAATGGCCACCATCAAATCCTGTGTTTGCACTTGTACTGTATGACCTGTCCTGGGATAACGGCTGAATAAATTAAAAGTGCCAAAATGCAGAAAGCACTTGAGATGAATTGTACTTTTTTATATTTTGGATTGATTGTCTATGTAGCATCAGTTGTATTCATGTTTTTACACTATATGGCAGAGTTAGAGGATTTGAATGTGAATGAAAAGTACTTTGATTGTACGACTTAAGGCTGTGTGACAACAACCACGTTTTGTACCTTTGCGGCCCTTTTGATATTTTTTATAGCTTCTCGTTTTGCATTTCAAAGGGATGCATGTAGTAGTTTTCTGCTGGGGAAACATGCTCACTATTTCTCAGAGTAAAGCAAAAAGCATAACAATGAAATTTTGATGCAGAAGTTCGCTTTAGTCATGGCGAATACAACTTTTTAATGGAAGTGCAGGCATTAACGCAAGAAATCCTTGAGAGATGCAAATATTGTATGTAAACAAGCCTCAATAACAAATCCGGAAATATTAGATTGCCTTGTCCTACTCCCTGTTCTGCATTTAAATGAAAACTTTTTTATTTATTTTCACTGCTGTAACATATTTTGATTGTAAGGACTGGCTATGACTGTAATTTGATATGTATTTTTTGTAGTATGCAGATGGGGGTAAAATTGATGCTTGTAAAGATTGTTCTTGTGTTACAGCTCATCACAAAAGACTGTAGCATCCCAAATCTTCAGCACATCACGGCAAAACAATAAAATGGGCTTTAAATGTCAAAAAATGCATCTTTATTCCACAAATACTTGTTTTGGTTATGCTTAAAAGCTAGCGGTTGCGTGACAGACAGGTACAGTTAGTCAATGGATTATAAAAAGAAATTTTCCCCTTGTTAATTGTCACGAAAAAGCTTTTCCTAATCATTTAAGCGTGCCAGCACTGTCTAAACAGGCCATGCACACCATACAGTACTGTGCATATGTTTTAGACAGGTTTGAAGACATGTTAATGGATAAATTGCTTAGTTTGTTCTAAGTTAACAAATTGCAAAGTGAGCTTTGTGATGTAACCTTGCATTACATTAAAATTTTTTATACATTTTTGAAGGACAGGTAGGTTGATTTTTCCATTTTATCAGTGATTGTAGGCTGCTCACATCTTTCTGTCTCTTTATGCTAATCCCATACAGACACCATAAAACTGAGATTGGGATTTTGGTGAAGATTAATAGAAACCAAGCCATAATTTTGCATGCATTGCTATTTGCCACTTTGCTTGCTGCTGCAATGGAATTACAGCAACAGACAAGGAAAGAGTGCCTGGTTTAGCAGCTCAGCTTGATGGACTGGTCTATTGTTTTACTAAGACAAAGTGACAAAGGCGCGCACGCTGGCAGGAGAGTAAATATAGATATTGTGTAACGGTTGAACAAGTCACTGTCAAGACCATTTAACTGTATTTAGTCAAGGCGTTATAGTCTTGCAGTACCATACATATATCTACAGGGGGCGTTATTGTCTGTGCTTTATACACTCTTCGCTTACTTTACTGAAGGAGAGGTTTGTCAGCAACAGGTGCACCTCGTGTCAACACAGTCTCTGGTCTCAGATCTGTAGAGACATGTCGACTGCACGAGCTAGAGCCTGTTCTTCTGGCCTTAAAGATGTAGTCCGTATGTTTCCTAAAGTAATAAAAAACGAAAAGGAAAAAAAAAAAAACTAAATTTGACTATCTGACCCTGTGCTATAATGGTGGTCTGTAGTCTGCAGAGGCCAGGCGAGGGACTAAAGTAACAACTATTAGTCATAATCCTAACTGATCAGATGTTGCTATAGATGCCAGAGGAGGGACTATAGTAAAAATAGAAATTATGAAAGATAAATGAACAGCAGTTTTTACATTTTCATATTTTTTTTATTTTAAGAAACTTACGGACTACACCTTCGACTCACAAGTAGATAGGTCAATAGTTTTTTTCTTCGTAGTCTTATACTGTTTGAGGCATTTTTTTCTCAAGTAGGCCTAATTCAATGTGGTTCACAGGTTTTTATGTAGTACTATAACTATATTTGAGAGGGATTACAGAATTGTGATGGTCATCTGGTCCTATGTTTACATTTGTGAGCCAGTGTTGTTGCATAATTTCCCGGGTACAGGTCAGAGGCCATCACAGATATGGTATTTTACACATGATCCTCCAGAGAAAGACTGTTTACATAAGTGTGGAATGCACCTGAAGCAGTACATTTCTAGTTAAATCATATTGTCAAAACCTCTTTAGTTTGTTTTTGGCCAAAGGTGCTGAATTATTCTGTGTCTAGATGTCCACCCTGTATTACAGTGGGTTATCTTTTTATAGTTTTTGTGTTTTGCTTTATGCTGCCTTCCAAAAACATGCATTGAAAAATAGTAAACTTAAAACATGGTGGATAAATGATGAACTGTATGTCTGTCATTGTTTGTGGTAGGGAACTAACTACCAACAATGGGACTAACTGGTCATTGTCACTAACTTCCGTAGGTCTATAGTAGTTGCGTTAGACTTCAGTTTCCAGTAACTCGAAATGAGATTTAAAGTATTCTAAGAAATCATAGGTTTCTGATGGTTTTGGTCAGGGGACAGTGGCGCAGTGGGTAAGCATTCACCTGTAACCAGAGGGTCGCCGGTTTGAATGCTTATACTATCGCTGTGTCCCTGGGCAAGACACTTAAGCCACCTTGCCTATGAATGAATGCGTTAGTGTGACTGTATAACTGTGGTGGTCAGGAGGGGCTCTAGGCGCAGAATGGCAGCCACACTTTTGCCATTGAGTATGACTGGGAGTGAATGAGTAATGCATGAAATTGTAGAGCATCTTTGAGTGTCTAGAAAAGTTCTATATACAGTAAGACTAATGCATTATTATTTGTTTGACTCATCCGATGACAAAACTTACAACTTCCATGATACTTTGGAAACTTCCCACCATAATTGGCTGAGGTGATAAACCCAAAAGAGTATTGTGCAAAAACAAAGTCCTACACATGCACAAACAGTCAGATGTGGCAAACTCCGCAATGTGCTCACAGTGCAGGAAGCCGTTTGCTAGAGCCAGCAGCACACACACACACAAACATATACACACACACATATACACACACAACACACACATACATATACACACATACAGTACACACACACACACACACGCCCAGAACAGCTGTGTCTCCTGTCTTGTCTCAGCACCTCTGCAAATCACAGCGGACATCGAAGTAATTCACGCCTTATCCGCACTTTTCTGCCCATCTGTAAACCCATGAAAAGAAATGAATATCTGTCAGTGGTGGAAGATTAGTGACATGAGCTGAGTCATTTATTGTATACTATGTCAATGCTCTGAATCTATCACATGAAGTAAAGGGCTCCTCACAGTTGCCATTCAGGAAGTCAGGACTGTGGCGCATGAAGCAGCTGTGTGCGGGTCCTGTCGGTGGAGGCTAAAACGAGAAGGCGTGCTCAGACAGGACCACAACTCCTCGGGCTCTGTGTGTTTTTATTATGCCAGACAATTATAGACCTGAAATATATTAATAAATCATGAGGAGGCGCTTCTTTAGAATCAGAATGCATTTTCACTAGCATCTGTCAAATGGCCACTTTATTAGGCAAAGCTTTTTACTCGCTCTAGAGCCTAAATAGCTACAACAATAAATTCTCAAACTTTTTATCACCATGGACCACTTTGGCATTAGTAAAGGATTTGTTGACCTCCTAACCATGCCATATTGGTGTATTTCTGTAGTATTGAACAAAAGGCTTCAGATACTATTTGGTAACATTTGACCAGTTTTTCATGTGATAAACTTAGTGGTACTTAGCTGTCAACTTGCTTAGGGAATCATGGGTTGATTTAAAGACAATAAAAAAAGTAATTTCTTTTTTACATCTACTTTCAAGGGCCACCAGCGGTCCCCAGCCCACAGTTTGTAACATACTGGTTTACAGAGAATGGTTTGAAAACACTGTGTGGGTGAAAATACTTGCTTAGATTAAATATTGGTTTGAGATAATAGAAAAGACAAACATTAAGCAGGTAGGCTATAGCAGCAGAAGACTACACCAGGTGCCACTTTATTAGGTACAATGTCTGCCTAATAAAGTGACCAGATAAGTGTCTTTTGGTTCTGATAAAATAAACACTTTTTATCTGACTCTTTGTAGCCTTTTTTCCAGTAAAATGAGAAGTGATGTATCTGAAAGGTGAAAGTTGTATGGTTATCTGCTTTGACAGTGTTTTAGTCCACACGCGGCCCACTGACAACTTAATGACTGGCTGTCTGCACATCACTTCTCGCAATGTTCCCATTATGAAGAGAGGCGGGGCCAAGGGAAGGAGGCAGCAAAACAATTTAAGGAAAACATAGCGAACGTGGCTGTAAATGACATGGAATAGGCTACTGTGAAAAACGTAAATATAACAATGGGCTGATTTGCTCATGTCATGCAACTATCCTTCTATTTTTTTTCATCACAAAACAAAATAACATAATATATTGAGTCTATTTATCTGACAAATAGCTGTTACTAAAAAAACAGGTGGATGATGTTTAGGATATCTCTATTAGTTTCTGATAGTATGACACTTAAGTGGCACATTGTAAAACAAAGCATGCTTGTGTACTAAACATGTATTGTGTATCAGAAACACTTCCAAGAAGTAATTGTCTGTGAACACAATTTGACACAATTTGCTCCTATAAGTTAATATAGTTTTTTTTTTTTCGATTTAAGGTACATAATCTAAAAAATAATTATTTGTGAAATTTTCTGTCAGTTATGTTTAATACCATTAGCACTGTATTTTCTGCCATTTTGTTGTCCCTGCCCCAGCTTTTTAATATGTGTTGCTTGCTGTATTGAATTACTTGAATTTCTCAGTTATTGTTCTTCTTACGAGTCGTACTACATATTATATTTTATTCACAAAAGTGCACTTCTTTTGAAATGGCTTTGTGTTTGCGTATTAAGTGTGGTCTGGCTGCACTTGGCTGAACAGAACAGAGGCATTTTTTGTGCACATGTGCGAGTGTTAAGAGTGTGGCTGGTGGGTCCTTGGTGTGTTACCTACAAGCTCCTCAGCTGCTCCACCTCCACGCAGAATGTGATTATAAAACAAAAAGAGAGAGCTGGTAAAACTGGGAAT
>JAVQKG010024633.1:0-10902 GCA_036025885.1 Hypseleotris bucephala
ATTTTAATCACTTCGTCCTTAAACAAGTCCTGACCATCCCTGAAAGCTTCATCCTAATCCGTGCAGTAGTTTTTGAGTTATCTTGATCACAGACACGCACGCGGACACGCACGCACGCGAACACGCACGCACGCGGACATGCACGCACGCACGCACGCCAACGCCGGCGATCACATAACCTCCTGGCGTCGGTAATTAGCTGTCCTGGCGTCGGTATGCACTCTCCGAGTGCTTTCTAGTTGACCTTGTGTTGAACCTGCATAAACACATCTTGAATCTATCTGGTCCCTCTTTCAATATTTATGAAGAACTGATTCCTCTTATGTTATATTATATATAAAAACTATATATTCTATAAAAATTATATTATATAAACATATAAATACCAAGTGTGTTTGCTTCCATTTTCTGTTTTCACTGGACTGTGTTATGTTAATTGCACTGTCTTGTATATAATAATAATAAAAAAGCTTTGACATGTGCATTAAAGCATTGGCGTGCATTAAAAAAGTAATAGCAGAGCATTCATGAGCACCTGAGTAATGATGGTGGGCAGACTGGTGTGATAAAAGCCTTCATGATCTGTATCTGGCTCTTGCTCTCTCTGCCAGTCTTGGACCTCCACTTGTAGAGCTTTGAGCATCCATTCAGACACACTCTTCTGCAACAAGACAGCAATCACAAATATTTGTGCACTACAAAAATATAGAATAAGTATAAACTCACTCACTCGAACACTCTGTACATATTTGTTCTGAAGCTGCTCTAGCCCCTCTGCAGAAATGAGACAGCCCAACTCCTCCTTTTCCATCACAGATGTGAGCTCAGGGTGACTCATCATATCAGGGCTGCAGCATCAAAGACCAGTAATCTCTTAGCATTTACACAATGGTTTTGAACTATGGAACTGTAATACCTTACCTGGTATAAATGTGTAGCACCCAGTTGAGCACAGCAAAGATCTCTCCACTTTCCAAGTCCCAACTACTAATCTAAGCAGACGATGCCTTATATTATGTACAGTAGGAACATGTATGCTGTTTGATTCTAGTGCATTTTGTTCACAAAGACCCTAGTAGTAAAGTAACATTTTTGGCAGGGATCTGGCACAAAATTGTTTATAAAATACATGCACATATAATATAATGTACATGACTTACTTGTGCTAGATGTGCATGTAAACAGTGATGACTTGCCCTCAGATAGGCTGCTGTTAGCTGGTAGTGTGCCGGGACACAGTGTTCCAGCAGGTGGCGTACAGTGGCTACATCAGCCATGATGCCATGTTGAAGAGCAGACAGATGCCCGGCCAGACCTGGACCACGCGTGTGAAGATAGGAAAGACTGCGAAAGCGTGCTGAAACTGCTTCCTCTAGTACCTAACAGACAGACATCATTTGGAGGATTAAAATGGAAATTGCCCTCTGTAACGTTTTGCTTCACACAGGAAATATACACATTTAATAGCCAAAAGCAAAAAAAAAAAAAAAACACACAATAGAGACAATAATAATACATTTCAATCAATATTTAGGTTTGTTTTCCCAAACAGCAGACCTTAAAGAAACAGGCTCTCCAACAGCGAGGTCTGCCTGGGGGCAGTGGTCGGCTGGTACCCCCTCTCTCCTTCAGCAGGACCTGGTCCAGGACCTCCTCTCGCTCCACTATCCTCACTGCAGACACAAAAGGTATGGGGTTCTGCCTGGCCAGAGTCAGAGCACTGCTCACAACAGCCCATATCTCTCTACCTGCAACAAGAACAAGCAGCCACTCAAACAGATGTAATAAGCAAAAGCTACAATTTAAGTATGTATGGAGGCTGGATTAACATCAGTGTACTGATAATACTAAAGACAACATTTAACTACACTAACATCACCAGTCACAATAAAATGGTCCTACCCAGAGCATCCACCAGCTGCCCCACTCCAGAGAAGTATTTCGTCACCAACTCTTGATCCTCAGCACTCATGGCATTCCCATGGAGCTGCCATAAGATGTCATCCTGCCAACGCTCCAGCTCCATCAGGCGGGCGTGAGCCTCCAGAAGCCTGCGAGACTCCACCAGACGTTCAGTCTCCAAAACCATGCTACGCACTGAAGCAGGATGTGAAAAAGTCAGACTCAACATAATAATATAACATAGCCTAAATGTGTGGACATGTATGTTACACCAAAGCATCTATTGCCTCTGCTCATTGCCAGTGCCACTATTTATTAGGCACAGAGGCAGGAGCAGCTGTCTCCTCACAAAAACATTATAATGCTTGCTCATTTGATTTTCTTGATTTCCTTGTAATATATTGCACAAACCAGAGTATAGCCGTGGCAGGTTGTTGACAGCAGCAAATAGCTGCCTCTGCTTCAATGACATCTCCTTTAGATTTTTTAAAGACTGGACCCCCTGTGTGTTTCGACTGGACTCCTCCTCCGCCTTCTTTAAGATGTGTGTGACCTCACTGAGCTCAGCTCGGGCCGCTCGGAGCTGTTCTAGACCCCAGTCTACTCCCTCTATATAGGCCAGCACCATGGACTGAAACAACATAAACACACAAAATATTAAAATATAATAGTTATTGGCAAAGATATAAAGATGATGATCATGCAATTTTGCTACATTACTTGACTGCAAAAGAAACAAAGACATGTTAATGTAATCCAATCATTGCTTTTGCCAGCAGTTCAAAGGTTTTCATTTTGCCTCCCTTTTTCCAGGAAGTATGTGGACATTGTGCAGCAATGCTCTTGTGTGATGATGTGTTATTACCTTGAGCCTGGTGTATATGGAAGCAGTTCGTTGACTCTCCCTCTTCCTGTACTGACTCAGACGCTCTAAATGTTCAGGGCGACAGAAAACTCCAGACGCCCACTTTAGGGCAGCCCCACGGGCCAGTCGCTCTGCCCTCTCCGCCTCAGGCCATACTTCCACTAGTGGCAACCAGTCTTCTGCAAATATGCAAAAACAAATGCAACCAAGCACATCCCATCCCTGATCTTATCTGAATGTTAGAACAGGGGCCTAATAACAGAACAAACTGTAAAAGTGAGATAATAAAAAAAAACTGTTTGGGTCATTGCTTATTGTTTTTTGTGCTTTTGAAGGTTTAAGTTTTTATTTTTGGAGGGGTGTGACACTATTTTTCTTGAAGTCTAATGAGTTCGGTGGAAGGAGTGGTATTGATGTTTCCGGATTGAAAGGCATTGTTCAGTCTGACCCCAGCATTATGCTTTTTATAGCCAAGGAAACATGGGAGCATATACTGTAGTTATGAACAATAGCTATGTTATGCTGAGACACAGAAGAAAAACAGTGTCAGCTGTGCAGCCATCACATGAAAGATTTCAATGAAAACTATTCAACTGAGCATTATTGAATGAAGGTATTAGTGAGTGACTCAGCACTCAGCAGACAACAATGTGCTTGATGCTAATTCCCTGTAACCTACTTCTCAATCAGCATGTTGTGACTAAATAGTGGGTCCTGTCCTCCTCTCAATGTGTTGTGTTGGTCTCTTGCCAAATACCCATTAATGGCCACATAAATACATTATTGATAACATATCTGAGACACTAAAAGCATGTTATTACTGATGCAAATATGAATGATGTAAGAAAGAGTAAATAAACTCCTGCATCATCATCCATCAGGAAAGTATGTGTGGGTTTACGTTTTCTTGTGTAATAAGATGCTTTCTGTAGCCCATTTTACCACAAATTTGTGATGTAGCTTGTAAAAAGGCAGTCTGTGGCCATCAACTTGAAGAGAAGTGTGAGAATCTTTATTAGTTTGGCCTTACCGTAAGATAGTGATAATGGAGTTTATATCTGCTTTGAGCTTTAGTGGGTGTGGCCTAGAAATGTTATGAACAGGCATGCTGTGTGCTGTTTATGTGTTTGCATTTGTGTGTCATTACCTTCTGATTGGTCACAAGCATTGCTCTGATCCACTGACATTGAAGATCCATTTGAAGCCATGGGTCCCCTGAGTAGAGACAGTGAGGCAGTCCTGGGTGCGCCTCCTAAAAACAAAGTACTGAGACAAAAGCACAGAGAACAGGAAGGCAAAGAGCAGAGGCACACATCCATTCTACTGATGGCTTCTAGCTTCCACTCTCCACCAGATCCTGAGTGGTCAGTTGGAAGGGGAGGTCCAAAAGGGCAGGCAAAGGGTGTGTACAGAAAGACATGCTGCATTCAAAGACCTATGCAAAACCTGGGGAAAAGGAATCTTCAGCACTGTGAGGAAAAACTGTTGCAGATGTGAGATTATAATGTTGCAATCATAAATAAATTATGATTGCAACATTATACAGTACTGTGCAAATGTTTTAGGCAATGTAGCAAACTGATTAACTATTTTTGTTGTCTCAAAATGCAAAGTAAGCATTGAGGACAAAGAGCAGAGCATAAATGAATGGGCTGTAGCACGATTCAATAATCTTCTCAGATGTATTAGCTTGAATAATTTAAAAATGCTAAACTTTGAGAACTCTGGAATACATTACCTGCAGAACTGAAGGGAGAGTCAAACTGGGTCATTTTTAAACATAAACTAAAAGACTTTTTATTGAGAAGTCAGACATGTGAACATTGATAAATGGTCTGATTCTGATGTTTAATTGAATGGATTGTACTGTCGTGTCTTGTGCATAGTCACTGTTGTCTTGTTTTGTGTAAAGCCTAACTAGGGACTGGCTGAGAATTAGCCCCGGCTAAAATGTTGTAGTGTGTGACATGGCTCATGAAACATACTTAAGTTGTCCCTATCAAATAAATACATAAATAAATTAATTAATTAACCTCATATCATGATCTGATCTTTTATTGACATTTTGTACAGCCCTACTTTGCTTCTAATTAGTAACTTTTTCTTGATATTATACACCTAGATTAGCTTTACAAAAAAATATCAACATCACTGTGTCTGTCTGGTATTAACATGGAGACAGAAAGATGTAAGCACCCTACAGCTATTGATGAAATGGTGGGACAATATACCAGTCCTAAACAAATTGGACTTTTGAAGCAAAATGTGGTGTATACCTGGATTTACAGGTGTATCCCCTGAGGGCTCACTTTCTATTTAGTAAACTAGTGCATATAAACTATTAAATTGAAGCTTTTTATCAATATACCAGTATGCCAAATCTGCCTAAAACATTTGCACAGTATAGTAGTAAATATAGGCTATACTTGTTGTATAAGATCATTTGGTGTGATTGATTGTAGTGATCTTGAAGGCTTTGTCTTAGTAAAAATGTACATGGCAAAAAAAAAGGGAATCGAGATATAATGTGAAAAAGATCTGCAGATCTGGGAAGATTACTGAATCACAAAACAGTACATTCATTTATGCTCTGCTCTTCATCATTTTTACTGTTAAAATGCCAGTCTTAATTTTACTTAAAAAATAGTAGTAGCCTATATTTTATGGCGATTACAGGATTAGATGTACATATGTATATATATATACAACAAACACAAAATTGTGATATTTGATTTTTACCATATCACCCATCCTTCGTAACAAGTGTCTAATATTTTGAATGACTAGTGCTCTCATCTTGACAGCCGGCAGAGGGCCATCTCTTGATTACTGTCAACAACTTTGTTGATACTTTACCTCTAAGTAAGAAGTTTAATGAGAATTTCATGTGCTGAGGGGGTTTGCTGGTGTGCAGTTTGGTAGAATGTGAGATTGGAGTGTGCACTGCCACTCAACGATAAATAGTACTTGATCAGTCTTTTTTTTTTTTTTACATAGTTGTATTGAGGCCAATCATATGTTGTTGTGGCATTAATCCTACAGTAATCATTTTCTTTGCATGTGACCAGAAATTAAAATCTCCTATGTACATTTGTTGTCATCATCTTGAGACTTGAAATACAAACAGTGGCTCTACCACAATACATCCATGGGCTCTATCCAGAGAACCAATAGAACAGCAGGAAGTCTAATTCTAGACCACTTCCTATATGACATTCCTGACCTGATCCGTCTTCCTGCCAGACTCTCTTAAGTTCCTTATATACATAAAGATAATATATGGATGTTTTTAAATTCTATATGCAACTTGCTATTAATTAAAAGATACATTTTAAAAAATATTTTTGTCCATTCAAAGCACAATTCACAGAACAATGTTTAGTAACATAGTAAATGAAATCAAAAGCATCAGTCTGTCATTGATCTTGGGAATAGTGTTGTCATTTTGTTTTAACTTACTTTCACAGGGGCACAAGTTTCCTTGTGAACAGGAGTAACTATGATCAACATAGATTGTGTCTCTCAAATGTATTGTTCCCTAATGTTGCTTTAGGGTCTTTGTACATTTGTGGGATATAGAATAGTAATTTAGTGTTTTGTTCAAACTATGACAAAGGTATAACATTTCATCATTCAGCATTTAATTAAATGCAGAAAAAGAAAGAACAGTTATTCAGTATGATGCACAATTCATCATCAATAATCAATTATGAAAAAGATCAACTCAAATTGTAAACATCTTAATAAAGCAAAATTAATGAGAAGGCAACACATTTAATTTTTTATCTCCCAAAATGATGAAAATACCATCTCAAATCTAATAACATTATTATTATCCTTCATATATTGTATTTTTTAATCCTTTTTTTTATGTAGATAATGTATAAAGTGGACAATCTCTTTGTGGCCAGCAGCTTCTTGACCCACAGTTTGATAATAACTGTACGAGTCTGTCAGTTGATGCCTGCTCATTAGTGTTAATTTCACTACAGCCCTACAGTATACTCTCCCTAAGGTTCCCATTGTTAAAGTCTGGGGGACTCTCTATTTGGACTGTTGTGTTCCATGTGTGAACATCCAGAAGAGCTTGATTCAGCTTTTCCATCCAGTCCAGTCTCTCCTGCTTTGTGTCCGCTGAAAACCAACACCTGCAAGGCCAATAAAAGAGTCAGCAAAACAATATGACGGAAGAAACAACTAAACTGGTTGTTGACATGCCATAAAATATTTTCTTGGTAATCAGCCCATATTGAACAGTTTGGTTACTGGTTGGACCAGTCACATTAATGTAGTTAATCAACAAATAGACAATTGCCCAGCAAAACCACCACTGGGGTTTGTAAAATGCTATGAATCTAGTAGTCTAACTTTCATTCTAAAAACAGACATGCAGCACATGTCTGAGCCCCACTGGCTGAACCTGAAAACAACTATAACAACTACTTGTTACAACTAGATGTCTCTCACTCTTTGGTGACAGTTCATACTGTCTTCTTTTGTTTAACTGTTTTTAAGGTTCTATTCGCAAGACAGGAGCGTTTGCATGTTTCAACTACTTCCTGTCGTCATCGTCAGAAGCGTCTCTCAACACATATGATATATCTCCCAACAATACTACCACAGACCAGTAAACATTGTACTTACCATGTTAACAGACAATACATATCATATAGTAAGTGCAGTCTGTCTTATTGGCCACTGTTTAGAGCCATTTTGCAATGTGACAATTGAATTCAACTAAACTGGTAGAATGCCCAGACCTTTTCTATAACCCACAATACTTTTCCTCATGTTTCCTCCCCTCATTACCCTCATCCTTCATCCTGTTCTCCCCTCATTACTTTTTTGTCACAAAGTTTAATTTCTCTTAGTTAAAAATAGGCTGTGAGTATTATCCTGTACAACATTAATGCTGCAGTTTAGTTTTTAACACTCACTTGTTTAGGGTATCTTTGCTGTGTTCTTGATGCGGCTGCTTGTTGATCACCAGCTCAAAAGTGAAAGGTCTAATACACGAGTCTCTCTTGACAGGCCTTACGCTCTGATATGAGGAGTTGGCCAGAGATACTTGTCCCTTTGCGTCCTGTCAAAAAAGGTTTCCAATTTATTTTAATTTAGATCAACGCCTCTCTCTAAACATGTGATGACCTTATGACTGTTACCTTTTCTTCCCTTTCGTTGGGGTTGTCCCAGTAGTACATGTTGCATCCATCCAAGACAAAATATCTTCGATTCCAAAGCCCATATCCAGAGACAATCTCAAATCTTGTCTAAGAATAACATTAATAGTTATTTTAAATAGAATTGTCTTTGTTAAATAGAAGAGTGTTTCTTAATGCTAATGATGAAGTGAAGTAAAATATTCAATATGTTTCTAGTTTTAGGAAGCAGACTGACCAAGAAGCCTTCATGTTGTACATTTGAATGTCCTTCACTCTCCAGTCGCAGGTAGATGTTGCCCTCTAGAGGTGAAAGAAAAGGAACCTACACCACAGTACAGACAAATGTATTACTAAAAATGATAATAAATAAAAACAGGATATACAAATACAATAATTTTGTGTCATTCGTTTTCAAAAAGCACTTGCAAATCATGCGTGTTGTATAATTTGGTCTTAAAAATAGGTCATTAAATTAAACCTAAAACTATTGAAAATGTTCAGCAGACATGGTACTGCACCAGTCAATTTTCAATTATTTCTAAATAAAACTAATTCTGAAGCCAAGACACAGAGTTAGCAGTGATCATTTTAGGATTAGTGTACGGAGAGCAGCCAGAAGACAATAGTGTAGTAATAAAACCTTGTCCTGAAATTCCTCTCCCAGGAGCCTCCTGATTTTTCCTTCAAGTTTCATCTGAGAGGGAGAAACAGCACAGAGAGTACAAGAAAGGTTACATCACCAGTGACCCCCACCCATGTGACAAAGATCCCACAAAGTTCAAGAGCATTTAGGCTGTATCACAGTATGTACAGTATACACCCATGTGAAGATTTAAAAAAAACTTGAATGGACACAAATGATCACCTTGTCCAGAGGGAACTTCTTATGTCCGAGTGAGGCCAGGGTTATTTTATGAGAGCCGACTAAAGAGAAGTTACTGGAATGGCGGGTGCTAAGAGCCGGAATAGCAGGAGCTGAAGAGCATATAAATTGACACATGATTACTATGACCAGAGCTGAATATATGCATAGATAACAAAACCAAGGATAGCTTACATGTCTGAGTGTTGCTAGATATCTGGAGAAGATTAAGGCAACAATAAGGTTATGGCAATTATTTAAATATTTTGTTTAAAAATGAGTAAAGGTATCCTTACTGTAATTTTATTCAGGAGTCTTTTTGGAGTCATCTATAACACAAACTGTAAATTAGAATGTTGAATATGTACAGAAATTTTTAGAGTTGTGAATAGCTTACCTTAGATCTCGTAGAGGCCCGATCGATATGAAGGTTGCTACCGACTGTGGGTAACTAAAGGATGCAAAAAGACAATTATTTAGAACACTTACTAAAACTATTATTAAATATTAGAGTAATAATAACTAAAATTAACTTTACCAAGCTATAAACTTCCACATCAATCTCAAAGGTTGATCGAATATCCTTCCTGAAATAAGAAAGAGAAATTGTGTAATAATCACATTATATGTATATATATCTTAATACCATCTTTATTACTAAGTAGGCTTACAAAGTGACTGTTGTAGGAAAAGAGATAGTATCTCCATTCAGAGCATCAGCAGCAGTGGCCAGAGGAGTCGCCACAATGTTACGGGGTCCATAGCGGATCAGAATAAAGAAATAGTGACTTGGCCGACCTAAAAACAACGACAACTAGTTTACATCTGGACAATTTAAAATGTGTAAATCAATTCATGCAAGCATCAGTTTCAAATGAAAAACTGATTAACTATATTCTGTTCAGGTGTATAGTAATATGCGTAATGACACATTCATTTGTACTAATGTATTTCTTACTTTTAATGCCTGCATTGGGGTGTGACTGTGAGGAGCACACAAAGTCCACCTTGAGTGGCAGCTGGATGTTGGAGATGGTGACTGTTCCTCGACAAGGCTTCAATGAAACCAACTCTTCTTCTGTGGCCTCTCCAGACTCACAACTCTTCTCCTCTCTCAGTCTGGCCACCTCCGCCAGAAGGGCAGAGCGTTTCTCACCTACAAATAGATTAAGTTCACACTGTTCAACTTAAGTAATTTTACTAAATATTTATTAGTATTATTGCTACAGATTATTTTACTGCATTGTTTTTTTAGCTGTAATATTTTTTTAATAATGAGTTATTAAAAACATTATATTTTTATGTTTTAAGTTATAAAATACAGTAGAATACATATAAAGAAAATAAAGTTTTTATACATGAGACTAGCAGTAGTTTCTCAGCCTCTGCCTCCTCCAGTGAGCCCCGACCGTGGGTCTCATCAGTGCAGCAGCTCAGGGCCTGCAGTGTTTGGTTAATAACATTCTGCAGCTTTCCTGCTTCTTCACTTAAAGCCTGCATCAAAACATCAAAGCTTAAAAATACAAGAAATTTCAAACCTGTGTTTGTCTGAATAAAGGCTATGTATTTTTTTGTTTTATATTAAAAGTATTTGTGCTCACAGATATCTTTTCCTTGATGTTGACCGATGGGATGGAGTTGTCCATAACACGTCTTTGAAGTGCTGGAGTGAGGCTCTGAATGGAGGGCAGTTTACTTTGCCTTTGTGAGCGGTAGGAATCAATGCTGTTGACAAAAAGACAACATCGACTATATTAGTCCTGTCCTCTGGTCTCTGCACTGGCTTCCTGTCGCTCAGAGAATAGACTTTAAAACAGCTCTGCTTGTGTATAAGTCTCTCCATGGCTTAGCACCAAATTACCTCTGACATGTTGGTCCCATATGAACCATCTCGGACCCTGAGAACATCAGGCAAAGGCCTTCTGCTGGTGCCCAAAGTCAGGACTAAACACGGTGAAGCAGCGTTTCAGTTTTATGGAGCTAAAGTTTGGAATAGTCTCCCTGAAGATGTTAGACTGGCCTCTACTCTCACAATGTTTAAGTCCAGGCTGAAAACTGTTTTATTTAGCTGTGCATATGACAACTGAATGTGCTAATTTTAAATGTAATTT
>JAVQKG010024636.1:0-30647 GCA_036025885.1 Hypseleotris bucephala
GTGATTACTAGTGTGTTATTCTAAAGTGTTGCCACATGTTCTAATAGACAGTAATATTAAAACAAAAAAAAATAAAGATACATTTTTTAAATTTGAAAACCTAAAATCCCATGAACTAAAACGTGAACAATGACTTTCTTCCAACCATGATGCATTTCCTAATCTCTCTCTCTCCCAGTTTGTAACACCTTTGCTAATAAAATAATGTGAAAATCTGTTGATGTTTACATTGATCAATCATAAATCTGAAACTCCACATGGCTGTCAGAGTCTGAAGCAGAGGCAGCTGTGTGGCCCCGTCTCGTGTTCCGCCGAGTATCGCACTAATCTCACCAATCAACGGAAAATTAGCAAGTGAGACCACGATAGAGGAACCATCCAATCTGGGATAATTACTGCAAACAAAATATGGCCCCTGCTTCTTCCTGGTTTATGTTTTTATAGTCATTAAAGATCCTATACAAACTTAGACAAACTTTTATTCACATTGTTTTCGAGGCTATAAGTGCTGCAGCTGCTAAAACTCACATTCCAGGTTTGAGGCTAGCTTACTTTGTCTGTATTGTTTATTACAGACAAAGTAAGCAAAGTAAGGGATAAATATAAACAAGCCCTGCTGTATTTACTGTATCTCAACAATTATTTTAATGTATCACTCAGGCTTCCAGGTATTCCTCAATTAACTTGCTTTTGATCATATTACACTCTTATTTATTTTCTTACTTTTTGACGAAAAACACTTTTTCTGTCACTACCCCTCTAATGCGCAATACGGGTCCAAACAGACCCACACCCGATTTTATGCTGGATGAATGTTTTTCTTTGTTTTCATTTAGCTTTTCTTATTTTATGAACAAAAATATTTTTTGTGCTGATAAACTACGCTTTGCCACATATGACGTGCAGAGACAGAAGTACTGAGCTGTGTACTGTGAGGCAGGTGATTGGTTATCCTGTTTACATATATTTATATGTTTTTAATTGTAGACATGATTTAGATCTACTTTAGTTGTAGCGTTGTCTTTATTTTCTGCAATAATCTTAGTTCAATGACTAAAAGTTACTCCTGATTTAGGATTTATTTGGGCCAATACAATGTACTTTAACACTAGGACTCCCAGCATTCTGATACTACTAGAACTCCCACAGGCAGTCAAATTGACGGCTGCATTCTGACCAATGGAATGCGAGATTGGTGATGACGTCATAGCCTAAAGAAATGTGCGCTGTAGTTATCTAAGGCCATGTACACACGTACCCAGGTATTTTTAAAAATGAATACCCCCACATCGTTTTAAAAATAATATTGTCCACACGGCATTGTTTTCAGAAAAGTTTTCATCCACACATATCCGCACAAAATACGTATTGGAAGGGAAAGTTGGTGTAAAACAACGGACCTCCAAACGCTCCATCTCCTTAGCTTCTCGACGTATTGGAGCAGTTGGGCTTGTAAAAACAAACAAGTAAAAAGCGTCTGATGAGCGTCAAAACCAGCACCTCTCTGACAGCATTCATGTTTCTCTCCACAGCATGGCCAAAAAGACAACAATGGTCGCACGTGTGACGTCAGCGCCGCTGCCGCATTTTTTGTCGCAGACTGTGACGTTCGGGACCTTAAAACGCCGTTTCACTCAATACACACGCAAACACGAAAATCTCCATTTTGGCCGGAGTTTACATAATTGATCGTTTTGGGTGATGTAAAACTATGTTTTCGTGTGGATGAAAGGCCTAAATGTATAAAAATATGTGCGTTTTTCCAGATACCCTGCTACGTGTGGACTAGGCCTAAGTTGAAATGTTAAATACATAAAAAACATCTGTACAGCATAAATGTAATTCCATGGTCGTTAATCTGAAATATTTTTTAGTCATACACATTTTTATTCAAGGCTTTAATAGGGAAATTATTTTATATATTTTATAATATATATATAAAATTTAGTCATGATTTCCCCAATTTTGTCCTTGTTTTGTCCCTGTTTAGTCTTAAGTTTTCATTTTGAACTTTCACTAGTAAATAAAGTAATTATCAAACAAGGTTATCCAGTATCAAATGTTTTCTTCATATCGTTCCGCCCTAGTTATTCTCTGTAGAAAAGATCTTGTCTGGTACAACACTATGGGACTGTCTATGGGAGGAGCTCCAGTTTTGGCCAGTGATCAGTCAGAGCCGGGAGGACAGGTGTTGGACAGGACTGGACCAGTGATCAGGGACATGGCTCCGAGACGCAGAGAGACAGATGGACGGAGGTGTGATGGAGGCGGCGGGACATCCACTGAGGACGAATTGCGTTTCAGTAACTTGCTGCCAGGAAAATGTGTAGATGGAAAAATGGATCAAAAAATGTAGATAGGACAAAGTGTAAGAGCTTCAGATACACAAAAGGTTCAGGATTAGAGAGCATGCAAGGGTTACACAGTTGTCTAATAATAGTCAGCCCCTGCAGTGATGATTTTCCCAGGGTTTGGTTCACAGCATCAGAACCAAAATAGAGGTAAGTGTGATACTGGAGTGTCTTAGGTCAATTCGGGTGCCTTTGGGCATGAGAGAACAGAAGAAAATCAAGAGCTTGTACTGTTTATATACTCGAATTGTGTTTATTGAAACATGACCCAATAAAACATGAATGCACACCTATAGATAATCAATGAGATATACACGTATGTATAATTGACCAGCAGATTTAACACTGTAATAATGGATTATTTAACCGCAACACCCCTCAAAATATAATTTATAAATGTAGAGTATTTTATATAATTGGTTTAGAAAAGATATACAGTTATTTTTTTTATTTTTTGCATTAGTTTACAAAACACAAACTGAAAGGAAAAAATCTATGTGAGAAAGAAAAAACATATGCTGACACAGGCTACACTTTCCTTTCAGAAGTCACCATTTTTGAAGGGCTCTTCATGCAATTCTCAGACAGACTCAGGAATTGCTAAACCAGCTGAAGAGGGGAATTAGAAGCCAATGCATGTCTTTTGACACAGTCAGACACAGATCCACACAATTTGTGAATAAACAGTTAATAAGTACAAATAAATAAATAATTTCCTGACACCTGAAAGAAAAACATTGGATAAAACTTTTGAAAAACTTTGTTCAGTCCAGTTTTCTCAATAATGCCCACTCATTGCTACAGCATAATCCATTTACCTTGATGATGTAAATATTATGACCACGCTATGATCGCTTGGGGGCTATTGTTATCTAGTAAACACAGAACATCTTAAAACTGCAGTACCATTACTTGTCCCTTTAGCAGTTTTGTAACTTAATGTGCTTCAATGTATGTATTTTCTTTGTTATTTGCGCTAAAACTTCAGACTTATTTACCATGGCTCAGAAACTTTCCTCCCTTTAGTTCTCATTGGCTTTTCATGTAACTCCCAGTGGAGAACATGAGGGGCATTTGGGAAGCTCTCATTTTGCACAGGACTCCCTTTTAGTTCCACTTTTCAAGGCAGTGTTCGTTATCTGTTTAATTAGCAAACATTATGCCAAGTTGAGAAGTTTACAGAGGACTTACAAGTGAGAGCCAAGTCTGCTGGGGGTACAGCCGGCGTCACAGTGGGCAAGATCAAAAACAAGCCCATCCCGCCTTCTCCTTGAAACGCTCCAGTCTTCAAGTGGGTGAGCAGTGAGCAAGCACAATACAATATGTTCTTCCTACTCACGCAAACTATTTAATAAGCCAAGGAAATGACAAAAATTTCTGACAATTCTTTGTGGAAACATTTCTCAAATTTGTCAGACGTGAGATCCCTCGTGACAACTCTTGCTTTATCATTGCGTGCGTTGCGTTTGTTGCTGCAGTCTGTCATAACATCCCACTGCTGTTTGAGTCTTTAGCAAAAACAGGAACATACAGTTTTTTTTTTCCAAATAAGATTTTTACCTTGGGATGTGCTTTGATCAAAACAGAATAGCGTTACAACAGAATGCAATGTTGAAAGTGTAAGAGGTTTCATTAAACATGCAAGAAGCCCTGAATAAGTTGGCAATGTAAACACTGAAATCATTAGCATTACCAGTTTTTATCCCCATGTTGTGTTCTTTTGGATGACTTAAGAAGAATACTGACCACTGTAAACTCCATAAGACCCTTTTTCCTGATCCAGTCATCTATCTAGCATGTTTAATTTTACTTTTGTCAATGATCTTCTTGATCTGTCAGTGTGTTGCATATTTCTGATTTGTGTGGCTAAATGTGGCACATTTTGGTATTTCTTATTTGTTTATATTGTCATATTCTTCAATGTGAATACAAGTAGAGTAAAGATTAAAGGTCTTGCCTTGTCACTTTCAGAAACATGTTGTGGGTTTTGAGATGTGCAATTTAGCATGAACACAATTTCAGACTTGCAGCTTTTTGCTTTGACAGCCCAAGAGGCTGGCTGCGAATGTTTTGGCACCACACCATTTTAGTGCACTCTGTCACACATGTTGTTAGTAAAATAATCAGATTCGTTTTAGGGACTGCTATTTTTAACATTTTGTTTATAATGCATAATGTTACTATATCGGGAAGATTTGGGATATAGGATTCTGAACACATACCCTTGCCACTCTGCATACTGACTTTTCTTCTTTGATGTGTTAGATACACACACATTTGATCTCCACTGTTTATTTGTTCATTTAAGAGAATTGTGAATTTTCACTCTTTCTGTTTCTGTGAAATTATGTGCTGCAAAAAAAAAAAAAGAGTTGATTCCTATCATATGAATGCAGTTGTAATAAGTTTTACTCTTACCATTGCTTATCACTAATGGATGAATATTGATTGATATGTCGTTACTGCCCTGATAGCCTTAAAGAAAAGAATTAGTAATTTAGCAATTATGTCTGAACAAAATATTTACAGCCCTCCACAGTCTATTCTGAGAATACTAGAAATACCTCATTGCTTATCTCACATTTGCCTTTCTATATTAGGGCTTTCTTTGTCTCTAAGCAATAAAAATGTTTGCTAAATCTGAACCAACAGCAAACGCAGTGGGTTTGCATATTGAGTTGGCGTGTATAATGAAGTTTGACTTGACATAAGTTGACGGCCGTATCTGTTGCATGAGGATTCTGGGACGGTCCTGTCTGCAGCTGTCAGAGGGATAACAACCTTAGGAAGGTCACACTTTATAGTGTTACCTGTCAGCCAGCCAGCTCACTGTAGCCCCAGAAGAAATTTAATTAGCTTGAAACGGTAGCGGGGATGCAGGCGACATTAAAGGAACTGAGCGATAACCAGCTTTTAATCCTGTCCTGGCGAGAGAATAGAAGAAAAGACCAAAAATCGTTCTTTATCGAACTGTCGTGACTTTGATGGAGCTGGGTTTCTTTTAAGGTGATATGTTGTGTAATTAGTGATGTGCATGTGTTTACAAGATAAATAAACCGCCCGCACTGGCTTTGAAGGGAAATGGAGGTTCTTGTTAATCACAAGCTGAGGCAGCTATTTACTATGTTCTTAATATTCAGCAAAACTAAAAATTAGGATACAGTAGTCGATACATTGTAAACATGCATATACAGTAAAATAATATATCTTGGGCTCCCTGGTAATGAAGTTGTCAACACCATTTGGTGTAGACGGTCAGGGGTTCAATTCCTCCATAGGGCGTCATTATATATATAAAAAAAACATTCATGTTTGCATGTTTTCAACACAGGATTTATCCAAAGATGGTTGTGTCTTGTGTCTTGCCCATGACCCATAGGCAGTGCAGACTTTTCATGACAAGTTGTAATGCCTGCAGTGGAAGCCTTTTTTATTCCATTGCTTCCAGTACATATGCAAGAGCCCTGTGTAGTGTTTCCCCAGCAGCCTGTGCCTCCAGGGATCACCACAAGCCAAAAGAGAGGTTCCTTAAAGGCCAAGTACAAAATGGCAATAGCAGTCTGTTCTACTACTAATGTTCTACTCACAAATACATTCAATAGGATATACTATGGATTTGATGTGATATACCAGATGCAAATACAGGTATATATTTTATTGAAAACATTTACCTCATAAACAGAAGAGCTTGAGTTTTACACCAGGTCCTGATGTTTTCAAAAGGAGTACATTGTGCATTCAGCTAGTAGTTCTTAACATGTCTTTAAGTAAAAAGCTGTAAAAAATATAATCAAGTCTGTCTAATCCAAAAAAGTTGCTAATGTTTTGCAAGAAAAAATGACAACACAACTCAAGCTGCCAGTTGTTCCCTATCAGAAGAAACATACTTCAGTCTATGCACTCCAGTTTTTGTGTACAGCCATTCTCCTAAAATATTCCCTCTGAAGCACTTAGCCTAATTAGAGATCATTTATTCTCCGAACTAATCAGTCCAAGTATAGGTTCTACAGCTCAAACTGCTTCTAACTGCTACATGTTTTGTTTTAGTGATTTTTGTAAGCCTTTTTTCATGCAAACTATTGCTTAATTAGATTAGAGACATGCATATATTTAACAAATGAGCCACATGTTCCTCTCATCTGTTTACTAAATGTCAAGGTACATAAAGACGTGCTCTGGCAGGGTCACACATTGTAACTGGAGCAATGGAATATATACACTCACTGGCCATTTTATTAGGTAGGCCTATTTACTTTATCATGAACAATAGATTTTAACAGGCTTGATATGTCTAAAGTTGGGTTTACAGAGATGTTTATATGGGCACATATGCTCTGTTAATGCCAGAGATATTAAATCTCCACTCGTTAATCAGCTTACATGATCTTAGCCATACCCAACCTCCTTATCCCTAAAGCTGGCTCATCCATTGGTCGCTCTTTGTGTCAGTTTTCAGCTGAAAGTGCCTGTAATCACTTTCAACAGACCCTAAAGCTCACTTCATTCATTCCAGTTTCATCCTTTGAACATTCTGTCCAGGCAATAGTTCCAAGATCAGTGCACTGGTTTTTAAACATAAATTGTTACAGATGTGTGATATGAGATATATATTGTATTGTTTGTAGTGAATGGATTTCTTTTCTTTGTCATTGAGCTGCCTCTCTCCCAGATCATCATTGGAAATACAAATTGTTTCTCAATTTATTTACGTGGTTAAATAAAGGTTACATAAAAATAAAGTAGCCGGTGTGAGTGATAGTTACAAATATTGGCACATTTGTAGCATACTAACATCTTATACAATGGCAAAAAGCCACGAATAAATCCCCCTCATCATAAATCTAAATAATCAGGCCATTTTCCCTTGTCTAGTGTCTGTTTTACATCTTTCTCAGAAGCTACTGTCGTGAGCAGAAGAATAACAGAGTAATACACACACAATGTCGAGGAGCTAACAGTGTGAAAATGAATTTCACATTACCGTGGGTCACTGAATTCATTTCTGAAAAGCCAATTGGTATAATCTCTCCGGGGACTTGTTGTGAGTAGTGGGCCACATTTACCCAGTTACCCTTCACCCCTGTGTAGATTAAGAAATACGTTTAACCACTATCAACCACTATCAACCAATCAAGATCGGCTCATTTGTTCCCCTCTGACAATTGGCTCTGAACAGGTCTTCTCTGGGCTGTATTCTTAAGGGTAAAGCACTAGCCTGCCCTGACAGCCTATTCTTTTTCTATTGTATGGGAAGAATTACTGTAGTGCGTTTGAGTTTGATATACAGTGGAGGGGAGGTGGAACAAATGCATGTTACATTTATCGAACAATAGGCAATACCAAGACACCAAAATGGAATTAATTTCCCAAATGACAGAAAATCTGTATTTTTGAAGGCTTGATAGATGCTAATCTGTTGTGGTAACTAATTTATTTCAATTGAAAAATCTGAAAGAAAAAAGTTCTTAATTAGTTCTTAATTTAATTCAAATTCCCATTGTCCAGGGTGTACTCCACCTAAGGCCCAGAGTTACTGTGGCACCAGACACCCTAATGATGCAGAAAATGAATGAATGAATTATTGTTTGCTCACAGTACCCTTTCCCCACTATGTTGAAGCTAGAAGCTGGAGAAATATTGTTAGCTCAGCTGCCTGATTTGTGGGTGTATTTTTTTTTCTTTTGGTATTTTTTCTCAAATATGAGCTAAATATCAGGGGAAATTAGAACCAAGCATTGGTAATAATGGTATGTCAAATGTAGGAGAGTTGAAAATGTACAATACCTAACATCAGTTGCAAGCTACAATTTGGAATCAAAAACAGTTTCCAACTGTCCAAGCCACTTTTGACTTTTAATTTATCGTGATTAGGGTCAGTACTGGGTCACTGTGATTACATTGCTGCTCCCCAAATAACGAAGTGTTGTAGCCCACTGATTCAAGCACATAGACCTGTACTGCAAACTCAGCGCCCCCCTCCCCCCCTCAGCACCTTGTCCCCATTGTTGCTGATCTTATCACTCAGCCTATCACAGGACTAACGACCCCGACAATCGTTGCTGACCTGTCGGGGGAA
This sequence comes from Hypseleotris bucephala, assembly GCA_036025885.1. Taxonomy (NCBI): domain Eukaryota; kingdom Metazoa; phylum Chordata; class Actinopteri; order Gobiiformes; family Eleotridae; genus Hypseleotris; species Hypseleotris bucephala. Next base: position 8,428 of record JAVQKG010024636.1, read on the forward strand.
GTGCGGCTGCCTACGAGAAAGAGAGGAGAGTCCATTAAAAGATTAATGTAAGGAAGTGGACACATACCTCTGGACCTGTGGAGTCCACTATGGCGCCAACAGGGAATTTGATTTATTGTGGTCCCCCCTCCTCACTTGCTGAATAGGCAGAGAAGGATGAGTGGGTGAAGTAACTGGGCTTCGTCATCAACAATAAGCCACTGTGCAGTACTGTTTAGGTCTCTGCCCTTATTTCACAAACTCCTCTGGTCCTCAGGAGTGAAGATATCATTTTCAATCTGGGGAATTTGCAAATGCGTCCAGTGTCCCTTCTTTTGGGGATCCATTCAAGAGCCATCCAGGCTGAACTTTTTTGTGTTAGATTTTGGTTCCCCTTCAAAGAGAAAACAAGAGATCCCCACTAAGATGTGTCCAGTAGATTTTATAATATGTTAACATATAACTTACTTAAAATTTAAAAGGTCTTCTAAATACAAATAAAGCATTTTCTTTTGATTGCCTATTAATTTGTACTGCTTTGACTTAAAACTGGAAAGTCTTCAAAGAAAGCGCAATTAACCTGTACTTAAGAAATTACCTTGTCCAATATATGATTAAATGTTGCAGGTTGTAACACTGCATATGTTTCACTGATTCTTGATCAAAGTAAAGAATTCGATGTTCTGCAATTTGTATCCATTACTCTTGAAAAATGTTGGCAGGAAACCGCTTCCTATATATGCTTTTAGTAAAGATTTGCTGTCACACTTGGAGAAAGCTGCTTCAATGACTGTCTGGCGTCAGCTTCATTAAGTGAAAAAAGAATTTGTTAAAAATGTCTTTACGATGGCTTATTAATGCTTTCTTCATCTTCCACTTATGCTCAGCTGAAGCCATCAAACTGACTGCAGTCAATCTCAGCCATGTGCCTGTCTATGAATTAACACACCCTTTTTATATTTTTTTTCAAAGGTTGCGATTCTTAGTTTTGGCAATTCTGAATGGATTCAAAATGCCCCAGAAATCAATTTTAAAAGTACCTTACAAGTAACCGGGTCACATGTACTCTTCATTGCTGTTGCAACACTACAATTTCCCCATTGTGGGAAAATTAAAGGTTTTCTTATCTTATCTAGTTTTCACTTAAATTGTTTCTGAATCGAATACTGACCTGTATAAATCAAATCACCAGACACAAAGATTCACACTTCTAATACTTAGTAACATCAACTTCTGGATTATAAACTAAAAACCCAATAATCCCTAAAATGCAAACTATGCAACCATGATCCTTGAAAGCAGCTATAGATTTCCCTGAAACATCAGCAATTCAAAGAAAATAGTCCATGACTCCATTACAAGCCTTTCCTGGAACTCTTGTTGATTCCTTTGTGAACTGTGAAACATATGAGCCAGATTTATAATTCCGTCTTTGCCACAAGAGAATACAGTTCACAGCCTGAGAATAGAGGATTTCTTATAGGCTTGTTATGGAACCACCGCAGAAAAAACCTCCATACATTAAATATTAAAGTATCATAGAATATAGATATGTGCCTCTGAAACATTAAGATTTCACTGATCACACATTTGGAGAATTGTATCATTGTTACATTTCATTCTCCCAATTGGTTTGCTTTGACAGAGACTAATCTTTGATCTGTGTGAAAGAATATAAGTAGGAGTAAGGCTTGTGAAACATGTACTGGAAGCAGAGACCGCAATCATTTCCCTCAGGTCTTCATAGCTCTATATGACTCTTTATGTGTGAGTCATATGGAGTCTAAAACAGGCCCTAGAAGGTACACTACACTATAGATTTATTCCCATTTTATTGCCCATTCCATACGCCCATTTACTGTATTGTCTTTTTTATTTTCAATTTTGTATTTTTTATGGGGGTGGTACCAAACTCAGTAAAAAGCCAAAATTCATTAAAACTACAACAATGTAGCGTTGATGAAGTACTCAAAAGTTACCTGTTAACCTGAGGTCCAATCTCCATCTGGGTCACTCTGTCACTGTTTCCTTGGGCAAGACACTTTATCCCAATTATCCTTATTCCTATTCCCCTGGTGTTTGGTAATTAAACTCCTGATCATCAAACATTAGAAAATATGCATACACAATAAACCCCAAATATGTTTTAGTGAATGTAGTAATGGAATTGTGGATTTTGATCTTCTTCATTTGGAGTTATAGCAGTGCAGGCAGCAAAATAAAAGCGGTCAGAGCTTGCCTCAGTCTGGATTGTGGTCAAAAACACTAAAAGCTTTACAGGATTGTTACCTCGAGCCTCGATGGCCCATGTTAGTGGCTAATGATTGGCCGGGCCAGCTTTTTATATGCAGCACGGGTAATTAAATCAGTGGATACTGTTGAATCAATGTGAGACTGGTGGCGTGAACTATTACCACCAAAGCCCTGTGTTTGTCTGTGAAGAACCTGAATGCATGATACGAGGAGAGCAATTGGGGATAGTGTGGGCAGTTTGAACAGTTTTGTCCTTGTTAAAGCTGTAGTCCGGATGTTTTCAAAAATTAAGAAATTGTTAAAATCAAATTGTTAAATGTTTGATATTGATTATCTAATTATTCCTTGATATAAAGTAGGCCATACATAATTTAGTTCCTCCCCTGGCTGCCATAGCAACATCAAAACAGGGGTTGCGGGATAGAGCCCTGACCTATAGTAGTCGAATTTGATTGGATGTTTCAGTTGAGGCCAGGAAAAAAAAAATCATTGGCACTGGTCAAGCCCTTTTTTGGAATATTTTAGCAACTTCTTATCTTTGTGAAACCTTCAGACTACAGCTTTAATCCTTCTTTAGACAAGACCTGATTTAGACATGCTTTAATCCTTTCAGACCTAGCTTAGTCCGTGTTTTGATTAGACCTGAGACCTGACTAAGGCTTTGTTTAAATGGCCTGGTTTAGTCCCGGTTTAGACCTGGTTTCGACCAGACCTGAAGTCAGAACAAGAATTTGTGAAAGGGTGGGAGTATAAGTGAGTGGGCAGCTCTAAATGTTTATTATGACAGATGAGCTTGGTTATAGGGCTGTATTTGACTGTAGGTGTTATTACAGGACACGGCTGCTTTAAATCTAGGTCACCTATCGACTTAACCTCACATTGGGCATCAGCGGGGCCTCATCTGTGTGTAATTATGCTTGGAATAAATAGGCCATTTGGCTTGTGGCACTACATACCACAACCCTGCCTGGTAGTATAATAATAATGGACAATGTGCAATCCATTTGTTCTCGCCTGTTCCTTCCTAATCCCTCTTCTCAACCTCTATTAACTCTCAAACATTTTTTCATTTCTTTCTCGTGTGCACCCCGCTACCCTTCCGCTTTTCATTGTTTCTGTCCTTTTTGTGCTCTACTTTATCTTATTCCCCGTCGTCCTTGAAGCGAATGGGGGTCATATTGTCAGCCCCTTTTTTAAAAGCAAGGAATGTGCCATTAGCGGAAGAGTTGTTAGCAAAACATGTTTTCGACTGTAACGCCAAGGAAACAGATGAAATTAAAGGCAATCCATGTTATGTTTTCCCTCACTGCAGCCCAATTAGAGAGCATGCAATTCTCTGGGAGCCTTCTTATCATGTCGCCCATGGCTGCTAAAACAAGGCATGTTACAGTACTTTGGGTGGCCATTTGCCTTCATAATGAGTACTCAAACCAAATGGGAGTGGAGCACATTGTTACTGATAATAATGTCCATAGATGACATATTGGTCCTTGCAGTGGTTGTCAAACTGTCTGGGGGGAAGTGGGCTCTTTCCACTGGCATTCAAGATAATAGTTCAAGACTGAATTTAGGCACAGCTTTACCCTGGTATAAACCTAATGTAGTGCTGTATGTTACACCTAATTTTGTCTTAGCCCTCTTTTACTGTATATTAGACCCAATTTACATCATCATTAGGGCTAGTTTACTCTGTGTTGTCTAAATTGGCTAATGCATGTATCATCAATGCAATAACCATATTTTATTTACATTGGCTACATTTGTTTTATGTTTTGTATCTCTGTCTATATTGTTGATTTACAATATATATCTTGATATCTTTAAACTGGCATGAATGGCCCAAAAGACCGATACATTTATACTCAAATAAAAGTTATATCTTGTCTTAAATTATATTCATATATTGCTATTGCCCAGCTCTAGACTAGTAGATAGTGTCTAGCATATTATTAAGACATGGTAATATCACTGTCTGCATTGCATCATACAAGCCCTAAACCCGCTATTATCAGGCATTTAAAAGCCATGACCCCATATCTTCCTCTGAGAGGGTCATGCTGTGATGTTCTATAATTGGTCTTAGAAGCTTTTACCTGATGTCAACAACTGGACATATGAGTGACTTTTCTTCTCAGAAAAATGGCTGTGTGGCCACTTAAACCTCATTATAAACGCACTCATAAGTTCCTTCCAACTGTCATACAGCAAGAATAGAAGGGGTACATTTTCTTTTCTACTAATTACGAGCCAGACTTCTGTTGATTGGAAGTATGCTAGCTATTTCCTCGCACACTTCACAAAGGGAACAGACACGCTTGTTCCCTTAGCTTTATTAGAAAGAATTCAGAACAACTTGGCTTTTATTAAAACACAACAGGGTTCCAGTCACTGCTTCTGTCTTTTATTGTTTTTAATCTTTTCTAATTAAACTGAAGAAGTCTTGATTAGAATAATGGGAGTGTTGCTGGGGACAACGTTTGAGCTTATAGACGTGTATTGTAGCTGTTCCAAGTTCTCATACCATATCAAACATGTGCAATTACTGAATGTTTTGAGATAAAAAAACATCTTTCTCTAAAATGTTCTCTCATTCGAGTCATTGTGAGAGTTATTTTCTAACAATATTTCTCCAAAAACTAATTTCACTCATTTTTATTGGCCTGTGGAAATTTCTACTTTTTAATTCTTTTCCTCTTCAAATGTAGCCCTTTATAATGAGCAATACTCGGTGTATAAAGTCACAGCTGGCAGCCATAGGTAAAAAACAACATTTGCATTTTTATAAAAAAAAACAGATTTACAAAGCTGTACAATGTGTTACTCAGACAGGCCACAAATAAACTAACAAGGATTTTGATCTTGACACAATTATTTCTTCTTATTAGGAACATTTTATTGGTGTGGTTTCTCAGAACAGGCAAGCTATAATTTAAGATGAAGAACTTTGCGACTTAAATACATGCAGGTCTCTCTTTACCTGTATCATCTGGTGGTGAGAAGAAGTGATTGATCATAATGGAATCCATACTTCATACTGTTGCATATAAAGCCAATTTACCAGTTTGAAATTTCTGACATTTTTTTAAAGCTGTACCAGGTACCTTTTTCACTTGGCAGTTGTAGAATATCCCAGGTAGCTGCAATGGGTCTACAGAGTGCAGTGGCTAGTTAGCTGCAGCACAAATTATGTTGGTAACAGTCGAAATACACCTAAACATATTTTGCAACATTTTACCTTCTAATAATCTACTTGATTTTAGTTCAGAAAATATGATCTTTAATTCACTTTGAGTTGACATTATTCCTTCAGAGTTCAAGTTCCAGAAAATGATTAGTGTGAAAATGTTGGACCTTGCCGTCATGTTTCCAAATCCATTTATATAATTTGTGCCACTGAAAGGTTTCCTATTCCCATCACTGTCCACATTTCTGTCCACTGGCCCCTAGTGTCCCCGGTCAGCCAGACGGTGATTATTTGTCTGGTACAAACGGGATGTTCTGCTCTGCGCCCCCTCTGCCTGACAAGCACAAGGCTAAAAGCTTATTTTTGGGCATACACAGTCAGAACACATGGAACCTGTGCACCAGTGTCTCTGAGTGCTCATCTCGGGTTGACAGCGGGACGCCCCTCAAGCATTACCGGAGTTGGCCATGACTGATTTCTCTGAGGCAGACAGAGCCACAGGAGGCAAAGGCTTCTGCTTTGGCTCGTCCGTTTTGATTTGCTCTAAATGCACGGCTGTTCTGACAGTTTGACGTTAATGTGTGTGTGTGCTGGCTTTGAGTGCTGCAGCAAACCAACCAGGTAGCTTCAATCTATTCCAGGTAAAGGGCACATTTGTTGTCATTATTCCCGTGATCACAATCGAGAAGGGGTTACAAAAAGGTCAGCTGTGTGTGGCTTATGATGCTTTCTTAATTTTTTCAAGAATCCTCTTTTTACTTTAGTTTTATCTTATATACAACTCAATTCTATCACAGTCAGAACTGAAAAACACCACCCAAAGCTTGTGCCGCTCATCCCAAAATAGTCTAGAATAAAAAATAAATATTGGAGGCAGACGACGATCAAGATCCACTCCAAAAATCATTCTGTACATTGTTTAATAAAGTAAAATGTAGAGAAACTAATAGTTCTAAAGCCCTTTATATTTTATTTGTTTAGATTTTAATTTGGCCCATCAACCACCTAAAATAGAGTAAAATTAATCTCAGTATGACTTTTTTCTTACATTAGTAGGCAGAAAATACCATATTTTGAGATATTTAAATTGGACTGACCAGTTGTATTTAGACCCTTTCTCTGACTATTGTACTAATTAAGATTGGGGCTACTAATTAAGATTGGGGCTACCAAGTTAATATCATTTGTTATTTATTGCTACACTTGCCTCCAGCATCCTTACAATCAGTGTCTTTTGAGCACATGCCGGACAGAAGATGACATTATGAACAGCAAGTCAAATGTTCTAATCCCATTTAATATCCTTATCTATTAATTGCACTTTGAGGCAATTTTATCTATATCTATGCATGAAACATTATGTGTAGCCAGGAGCAGGATCTGTCCATGCCTTTTATCGTGTTTGTGCATCAGGCTTGAGCGGAAAAGGGGATAGTTATTTTCTTTTAAAGTCAACGTGAGCTATAGGGGGATGTTTACAGTGACAGTCTGCCAATAATGGAATACACATAGTGGCTTAAAAGCAGAAATTGCTTGTTGTTGAGGACCTTATGGTGTGTCTCGGCTCCATGGTAACAAATCCAGGGCTGTGCGCACGCTATATTTCCAGTTGACAAGAAGTGTGATGGCGGCAAGAGTACATTATTGATCAACATAAGACCCGACTTGTCCCCCCTGTTCTTTTTTCCCATAGCTGTCCCAGGGGGCCTCGGAGTAAGCGAAGCAGTATCCTATCATGTTTGATGGTGGTGTACGGGAGCTGTCACTGGGATGTGGAGGCGCATATAGCAACATCAAGACACTTTGGTGAGGTGGTGCCCAGAGGGAGAAGGTTGTGTACGTTTGGTGAGGTGGGGGGTCAAAGAACAGAGACAAAGGGAACAACAATCATGGGCTGAAGAAGCTTCAGTGATGTTTGTTAATGTTTATTTGTAAGGGAGCCCAAACATGACAAGATACAAAATTTCTTGGCCAATAGCGATTCCCATATTTTGTAACGTTTTAGTAAGCTACTTTCTTTAAACTAATAAATAACTGCTTTAAATGTTTTAAATAATCAATACAAATAGTTTTTACTACATTTTGTCACCCTAGGTTTAGACTTTTTGAATGTGCTTTTCATTCTCTGACTGTTTCTAAACCTTAATACAATAGAAAATTATCCAACATCAAGCATCTGAATGTTGTAAATACAATCAATAGGTCTGGCTACTTTGCTGTATACAGTGTGTATTAGAGTATATTACAATACCAAGTCTTTGATTAGTAATTCTAGTGAATCATTAGAACAAGTTGGTGACTAAAATACTTAGAATGTTATGGATTTTCTACACTGCAAGGTGTCCTTAGAGTAATAAATGTGCACAGTAAAAGTAACATCTTAATGTGAAAAGACATGTCTTTGCTTAGAAGAAATAGTCTCTTTTTAACAGTACTGCTCAATTAAGCAGTGGTGGAAAGTTTATTTTAAAATAAGACTTCTTTAAAGTAATTAAGACTGCACTTGGAAAGCCAAATATTTTCAGAGATGGTATCTAAGTCTACAAAGTATGACAACAACTGCTGTAGACAAAGTACAGATGTGCTGATTTTGTACCCTAAAGCAAAATCTACTAAAACCAAACTCACAACACTGCTCCTATAAACCACTAAGAGAATCCATCAAATGATTGTGAGTGCTATTTCCTTCCAAAGTTACCAAGACTTCAGATACAATCTCCCATTTTTCCTCTCATCCAACAACAGACAAGCCCCTCCAAAACAAGAGCGGTGCAACAGTCTTTTATAACCAGGACAAAGATGGCCTTCCTCTCCTCTTTGTGGAGATATATGAGATGGGAGATACAAAGCCAAGGTTCTTAATAAAAATCATCAATTTCTGTCAGTGTTGGCCAGGGGAGATTTTGCAGCGGTATCAATACCAACAACTTTTTTTTTCCACTTCTTTATCTCATCCTTTTTTATTTATCTTATCTCTGTTCTATCTTTCTTGTCCTAAGCAGCGGCAGAGTCTGCATCATTCTTTTCCTCTGTCACCAATATATTGCCTACACCATTCTGTGTCTTTCTGAAGGCTGACCTCTCGGATGTACATTTTTGAAGGTATCAATTGATCACCAGAAAAGCCATGACTACCACAACACAATTTATTTTTCTTAAAGTTCAGAGGAAATGTTCCATCTGTAGAGCCACAAGGCCTTCATAATGTTTCTCACAATGGCCAAGTACAAAATTAACTGTTTGTTCTTAGTTTTGTAACATAATAACCATGAAATAAAGCCACATAATGCTAAATACACCAAGTTTATTTGTGTTTGTTTTTGTGGCTATTTCAATATGCAGAATAATAATTTTAAACCTACAAGATCACTGTATGTTGCAATGATTGACAAGTTTTATTTAAATGGCCCCTTATATTATAACTTGGCATTTACATGGATTTTTCTACAATATTTTAACATTGTTCCTTTGTCCAAAAAACAAAACCAACAAAAACATACTCTTTTTTTCTTTCATTCGTGTTTGCTTGAGAATTTATATGCTGAGGCACTGACCTTCTCATGAGCTACTACATTTTTATACTTAGCACTTGCTTTAGTAGAGAGACTGTGTGGTCTCAATACAAAAAAGGCCCTGCTCCTATCTGAACTTTTTAGCAGCGACAGAGCAACCATTCAAATTAAAACAATTTGTAAAGAGACATGTGAAATGCTAATCTAGTAGTAAACATAATTAATTTTCAAAACCTTGTTGCCTTTTAAACTTTTTTAATGACCACTACCCCAATGCCTTATCATGCTTTCCGGTATTTGTTCTATTACTCTCGTCCTAAACAGCAGTACCTTTTTCTCCCTGTTATCTCCTCCATCATTGTCTGGCTGTACGTTTTTGGGACTATCAAGTGCCACTGAAAGTCACATTTATCACCCAGAAAATAACGACTACCAGACGGCCATTTATTTCTCCATTTCACAGTGATGTGTAGGTAGGATTGAATTTACTGCAGGCCGTTCTCCTGAGCATTTAGGTTCTGTCTGGTGGGAGAAGCACCTCAAAACAGAACCATGCATCATTCAAACTAGATCATCTTCATGTGTCTTGGATGAAGGTCTGTCACCAATATTGTAACCCCAATGAAGATAAATAGTGTTTTCAGATTTTCAAATATAATGTTTTGACATTTTTATTTGTATGAAACGTCACCCCTACTGCCCGCAACTATTGGATACTGAAGGCCATTTAAATGTCACATAATGATCAAAACATTTTCTATGTTAAACCTCTTGTAATTACCATAAGTGTAACAATTAAGGGCAATTACATAATAAATAAATAGAAATCTTAAAATTAATTGATCATTAACCATAATTACTATATTATTACTAGTTTATTAGCCATATTATGACTATTATTGAGTTTTACAGTAATGTGCAACTAGCCTGGCACGCCAGACTGTTTTTTCCCCTATTGGTACCTTTATTTGTTTACTTCCTCACAATGTAGGCTCTCTTGCTGCTTTTCTGATTGGCATTACTTTGCGCTGTTTGTCATTCCCAAGAAATCAATTAAAGTGAGTGAGTCACCAGAATCAAAGCTTGTGCAGTGGAGAGTGTGATTTTCCAGGCTAATGTGCAGCCAAAATATTTCTTGACCTAAAATAATTATAATGGTTTTGACTGAAGACAGTGGCCCTCTTCCTCTTGATAATTTAGGCACATGAGAAAAGAGAGTGCACTACCCCAAAACAGAAACACACATTCCTCATAGTAGATTATGATTATTTGCTTACGTCTTGGATGGAGATTTGCCATCAATGTTTCAACCTCAATGATAAAAAATTGTCCCTTAGATTTTCAAATAATGCCCCGCAGATATTGATGGGGAATCTTTTCCCGTCGATGTTTGTTGTGGTTATTGAGCGGTAAATATGATAAAAGAATGCATGAACACATCAGTCATAGTGGGGCTGTGGAGCCTCTGATAGGGTCCTGTAGGTGGGATTGTCCCGTCTGGGGATGACTTTTCTCCAGGAAAGCGTGAAACAGGATTATGTGCACACCAGCAAACAGACAAACCACCACCTTTATTTTGGCTGATCTGACTTGTTATGTATTATTCATATTCCTTTTGGTAAAAACAGACTTTGATGTAGATATCTACTTTAAAACATTTTCACACAGCCTAACACGGTTTTTTCTTTTCGCTTTTTAGCAAGAAGTAGACTTATTGTATCATAAGAGTGCCATCTTTTTTTTTTTTGTTTTTTATCTCCGCCAAGAATGGTTTCATCAGCTTTGGATTATTGGTCGATTTGTGAATGAGTCAGTAAGATGTCTCATTTCAAAAATGCAAACACCAAGTAGGAGGCTTGGAGGATTTTGTTGTACTTCTTTTATTAGTAAGAAAGCCATTGGTATTTACACTGTGAGTCATTCATGTATAGGATTGAGTAGGTCTTAAACAACACCCCAGGAGCTTGGAAAATGGTTGAAGAAAATACTGACTGAGTTTGTGATGGAGGAATTTATGCTGCTAAGGTGATGGAATACAATACCATGGTTCTGCTGATGTTCGGTGATAGAGGAGGGAGATGGTTCTTCAGCTAAGGTGGTGATGAGGAGGATAGTGAAATGGTTTTGTTGCTGACATGCTGATAGATAGAAGTGAGATGGTTCTGCTGCTCCGGAAGTGATAAAGCAGTGTGAGATGGTTTTTCCACAGATATTGTGATGGAGGAGAGTGAGATTGTTCTGCTGCTAACGTGGTGATGAGGAGAATTAGATGGTTTTGCTTTGAGATTGTGATAGACGAGAGTGAGATGGTTGTGATGCACAGTTTGATAGAGTGACAAGCAGCGTCTTGAATGTAAAATCTGAGTGCTTTAAATGGAGACAGCTGAACAAGTGAGCAACAAAATGTCAAGGCCCTTCTCTAAAAAGACATGTATAAAGTATCTTAAGAAAGCAAAATCTGAATCCATTACAGATTAAAACAATTTTAACATACAGAAAATTATTCATTCTGATATACCAATAAAGCAGCTTGATTATCGATACAAGCATCACCAAAAAAAAGATAAATTAGTATTTCAATATTTTGTCCCATCTCTATTAACCATAATTTAACCGTGGCCTGGTGCACTTTACAGGCCTTACGCTGGAGGTCATATTCATGTCTTTCTGCTGTATACATATGAGTGTTCAGATGTGACTGTCTTCCGCAGCTTTCCTCCTGACGCTTGGTTACCCTTCACTTGTCAGCCAGCTCCCATCATGCCACACGTCTCCGCTGCCATGGTTACAGTCAACACACCTTGTCACCATCAGACTCCTGGTAATGTGAGACGCTGCTGTACTCCGAAACACATGCCTCACACATCGAAACACTCGCTTAATTCTTTTACGCCTGTCAGATCCGATATGTAAATGGGGAACCAGCTAAACTGATAGAGACTTTGTTCACCTAACCTCTTCCCCGCTTCAAAATGGCACAGAACGCGACTGTTGGTGTGAAATAAGATGCAGCAGATGCCCACTAATATGATCTGTTCCAGTCTGTTGAAAGGCAGAAATATGAGAAATGTAGGGATGGCTTACCTTGATAAGCAGAGCAGCCTTTTCTGCTTTTACATGATTCAAATCCACTACAAAGATGGATCTCCTCCCACCGGGCGCATGTTTTTCAAAGCGTCTCTGTCCTTTCTTCTCCTCCCACCCTCCACTTCAGCACTTCAGCACCACTGTTGTTTCCATCAGTGTCACCAGCTTTTTAAATCTCTCATATAATTTTCATAAACAGCAAATCACATGCAAATATATGCAAATATATCCCTTACAGCACTAATCTAACTAATAGTCGTAATAACACTAAATAATTTTAATTAAAGGTGTATTCTGTAACTTTTTTAAGATAAAAAATTGTTTGAAATAAAAAAAGCTATATCTGACCCTATACTATGGAGTAAAGTAAGTAATGTCATAATTATTATTTTAGTTTAGTCGCTCTCCTGACCACTACAGTAACATCAAGTCAGAGTTTGTGGAATACCACTTTGATCAATAGAATTCGAGAAGTTCCTCCCCTGGCCTCTGCAGACTATCGAAGACATCACAGAACAGGTAGTCCATTTTAAAACTTTTTTTTTTTCCCTATTTTTTATTTTAAACATTTGAAACTAACAGACTACACCTTTAAGACCCCCAAATACACCAACTGATATTTCTTTATTTATCAAAAACATACATTAATTTTTTCACTAACTCATCCTTTTTTCACAGATAAAATTGACACTTAGTAACTCCTTAGTAGTATTGCGTGTATTTACTGGACTTCATAGTGTTAGTCACTTGTTTAAAGGTTATTAGGGCTGAGTGACACAAAATGAAAATGACACTGTCTTACTCACTGTCTAGACACATTGCACTTGTTGCATGACTTTGAAGCCACAGTTACCTTTTTAATAATAATCATAATAATATACTGTATTTATGAAGAGGAGCTTTTGATTTAAGTGCATGGATCATTCACTTTAATAAAGAGTTCCATTCATTATGCGCCAGGAAAAGAAAAACAAAATGGTTTAAGATATTTGAAAAGCAACAGCCATGTAGGTAAGCATGCTAATCGATTAATTAATTAGTTTTTGCAGCTTGAGCACTCACAGACACAACAAAAAAAATGTGTGTCCCAGTTGTTTGATCATGACATGAATTTAAAAACAGCAAAACCGTATTTTAGTAACAACAATATTGATGAACATCTAGATCCAATATGTTGCTCGGCTGATTCTTCATTATTTCTATTCCCGGGACCGTTTCAAAGTGGCATAGCAGTGAGATGTACACAATTAATTTGCGCTTTCTATTAAAACAGAGTCATTAGAAGCATGCTGCTCAACGGTTTATAATTAAAACGGATCCGAAGCGAGAGGTGAAAGTCTCATTAGTATTGTGTGTGCCACGTGTGATTCATTTCCTTGACTAATTTAAGCTGCCCATTTTAGCTGTTGCTCTGATTAGAGTCCACAAAAAGTATCCTTATAAGCACAATCTAGGTCAGTGCATCCTGTGTTAAGGGACTGGACACAATGCACCACTGCAATAACACTTCCTTCAGTAGAACAAGTGCACATGGAGCATTCTACCCACCGAGAATGTTAACCAAATAAATTGGAAGTACCCATACACCAATACTAATCCAGAAAATATAGGCATGCACATTTCTTGAAATGACAAACTAAAATATAGTCGAACTTAGACCAGATGATTCTTAAAATGCTCAACTTTGTCATTTGTAAGTTACAATGTCATAAAATGTAATTTGCCACAGTATTTACTTGCTCATAATCAGGATAAAGTTTAATAAATTATATCAGCTCTAGTATCAGTATCTAGGAAAAAAATGCTTCTTTTTTTTTACCAAAACATGAGGTCAATAATGTACTGTTGGATATCTAACTTTGAAATAAATTGTATTTGTCAATGAGCAACCATGCATTGCTAATTGTAAAACAAAATATTTTCTATTATAAAATAGTGTATTAATCAATACAGATTTTAGTTTCCTTCCTTAAAATAGATGGCAATATATTTACAACGAGAAAATCCATTTACATGCGGTTAGTATTACACATTAACCCCTTTTGTACTGACTGAGCCAAAAACTGTTTTATATATTTGTAAGTATAAACTATTGCAGGCTAGATATGTATGTTTTCCACTTTTTTAACAGCATTTGTGGAAACTACATCAGTGATTAGCTCTTTCTGCATAGGAACAGTGGTATTCTCTAATGTACAGTTATAACAGCACTGCCTGTACTCTATTTGACTGTGAAGTGTTAAAGTACCAGGCTTCTGTCAATATGTATGTAGAGTCTCCGGTGTCCTATGCATGGATCTATGTAGCGATAATGAGACACAATTGATTAGTTTTGCTTCTTGAAAAACTCCTTCACGAGGAAATTGAAACCACCGCTAAACCACACAGACATGATTAATAGTGTTTTCACATTAGGCTCATGAGCTATTTACAATCAACAAAATAAAATAAGCTGTTTTCATTTTGCTGTGAACAATGTTCTTTCACTAATTTGAGTGTGTCACCTGATTGTGATGCATTGTTTGATTGGAAAGAGATTGGGCGCATTCAAACACAAGAGGTTTAACTACATACAGTATGCTGGATTTGTGAATGGATATTTGGTCTAAATGCTAGTATAAATGCTGCCAATCGTAATATAAAAAATAGAAAAAGATATCGTAAACTTTAGCTCAAAACAACTGTAAACATTTTAAATGTGTATTTATTACGTACGTTAAAGTTTATCAGATGAATCGTTGTTATTTCAACAGTATATAATAGCTACTTAGTCAACAATGTTCATTTGATTAGTGAGGTTTTGCGCGTGTATACTGCTGTTGCAGTACATTGCATCAAACGCTCAGTCTTATGTGACACATGCTGACTTGTGCAGCTCTGGTTGGTCTGCCCTGGGACGACAAGAGCTGTGCATGTCCTCTGCCTGTTGCACTGCTGAAAGGTCACTGCATGATTTATGCACCTGTTTTGTGAGTTAGATGGGAACTGTTTGTGCTGTGGGGCACGGCGCTGATCAAGACGTGAAATATGAAAATGAAATTTTGTTCATGCATTGATTTACAAGGTTGAGCAGTTATTAAGCGGGCCAGCTGGGACTGCTTTGATAAATACATGGGTGGGTTTGAGCACATGCAGAATTCTTGTGGCATATCCTTTGCATTTAAACTCATTTCAGAGGGCAACCTGCAATAACACACATACCTGTGCACTTTGTGTAGAGGTTTGATTTATTATACGCCTGCACTATTTTTAATAAGATAAACACTGAGGCTGTGTAGACGTGCTCTCACTCCTCGGTTTATCTGTGGCACATCTGATGCTAACATCTGTCTCGACATGACAGCTCTGTGTCACACACATGTATCTTTAACATGGCACCTCACAGGGGACACTCTCAGATGGCTTTTGACTTCATAATGCTTCTGAATGGATAGAGCTGACAGGATCTGAGTTGACAAGCTGCTCCACATCTGCTACAACCAACTACCTACTGCAAAGATGAATTTGAACTGTTAAATTAAAGAATGAAGGTTTGTAGAAAGTGACTGCCCTGGGAACAGCCCCAAATTTCTAAATGTTGCATAAATGTCATTTATAAATTATAAATGTTACCCTTTTATGACACATTAAGTGCTTGTCATATTCTACTTTAACACCGAAAGTAAACAGTGGTCTGTCAGCACAACAGCTACACGCTAAGCTACTGCATTAAATCAAAAACAGTTATTGTTGGAGCACATTTCCCACATTCCATAACATTGCCCTTCCTCCATTTAAAATTATTATCTGGAGTAAGTATTGTAAATATTGTTTTCAATTTTAATATGTTGCCTTGGTGCTGTCATATGCTCTTGGGTCTGTTGCAAACTATTTAGAAATTGCTCCTGTGTGGCCAAAGTGCTGATGTCGGTTTTATGTGCCTGTTGTCGCTTTAAGGGGTCGACCGACTCTGTGATATTCGAGTTTGTAGCACTTACAAGCCTAGCATAAAAGTGATGGAGGAGGCTTTTTGGGGACAGTGCTGCAGGGATTTGATGGGTAACCTCTCAAATGGAGCAATGTACAAGCGTGTGTGTCTGTGTTTGAAAAGTGTGCTGCCCTGAATGACAGATGAATGGCCAAACCCAGGACACAGGGGGGGGGAGCAATATTTAGTATGAGGTTAAAAACACAAAGAAAAAGTCACCAGTAAGACAGACAGCTAAATGACAAAATGGACCTTCAAATTGTAATAGTACCGTGGTTTCATGTCCCACCTTGCACCCATTATTGTGCAAATGAATTAGTTAGGTCTGAATAAATGTAGTAAAGTAGCAATGCTTTATAGTGCTTAACTTTATTTGTGTTGTATCAAAATGCAAAGTGAGCAAGAAATCAGTGTTTGGCTGCTGGATTTTTGATACTATCTTGCTGCAGGTGTGTGATTGTATTGTAATATGAAATTATGATTATCTACTAATTTGGGAAGATTGTTGAATTATGTTACAGCTCCGTTCTGCTCTTCAATGTCAATTTTACTGGAACAATGGCAGTTTTTATTTATAAAAAAAAGAATTTGCATTGATTTGTAGTTAAAACAACACTGATAGCAGTGGTCCTCTATATAGACTGTCTTCAAAAAAGGTCTTCAATACTTGTGATAAAATTCAGTTTATGATCTTGGCTTAATAAAATGATAGTCTATTCAATTTTAACCAGATGGCCCGCCCCTTCATATATCTCACTATTATAATCCCATTACTTTGGATTTTAGTTAATAACTTTATGCTTTCACCTGGTTTAGATCCTTAATATGCCCAAGTCTGTCTAGCAATAAAAATAAAAAAATGGCTGCTAATTTTGTTATAAATAAGCTCTCATACCTGCAAGTCAACACAGATCATGTACCTTTGTTGCCATGGTTACAAGTAATCTATCAGGAGCCATTTCCTGCTGAAGAAAAAGCTCATAATTAGTGGTTTAGTTGTTACCTAACGTTATTATAGAGTGGGTATATTTTGTAATCTCTGGAACATACAGAAAAAAGATTGGTTTTCTTCAAAAATAGAATTAGTCTCATAATGCAGATGTGGTTCAGACCATGGCTCAATCTTTGGAGATAGATAACAGTATACAGTATACTATGCTACTGCAATAACCTTGTGTCTAGTACCTTCTAGTACTTCTGCAGCCCTGAACTAAACAGCTTAGTGCAGACTTATGAGCTTAGCTGAAGTTTGACCATAAGTGAGAAGTTGAGAATGAGCCAAAGCCATTCTTTTGGGAAACTGCCCTGGGTTTTTACCAGCGTCACACGTCAGCTTTAGGCCTGTATCTGCCTCAGTGGTTTTATACTTTGGTCACCTCTTTTTGCTTAAGGCTTTTTGGCTCACTGTGCACACTTTAATTTACTCATTGTTGCCGTGGGTGCTCTGAGACTTGAAAGCGCATTTACATTCATGCAATTTGGCATTTCACCAATGGCTTTTAACAACAGGCCAACTCAAAGAAGAAAAAGAGAAAATGAGACTTAAAGAAAAGGATTGCCTATAGGCGAGCCTTATCATCATTGATAAGCAGCTTTTAAGGGGATGGCAGTACTGTGGAAATATTGCATTTTAGGCGGGTCAATAGAAATTGGTGATAAAACAGCAGGGATCACCATGGTTCACTTAGAGAACCTATTGATCTAAGACGGTGAGAGTTAAAATGATGCTGGATTGTGACAATTATGATCATCCCCAACGACCCACTTAAAGAGCAGTCAGATACAGAAGCATCCAGTAATGACATGAGGAGTGACACATGAGAAACCCCTCCACATTTGAACTTCTAACAGTTTGTGTACAGTCCCTCAATTTCTGAATAATCTATCCAGTACATGGTATAATTGTATACAGATGCTAGAGAAAAGTTAAAAGCCTAGCTTCAGCATTTGATGCTAGTCTGTTGAGATATTATTTGAGTTGGCTTGATGTGTCACTCGTTCAGCACACAAAGAGAGGCTGTCTTTGTGTTCCAGAGATTGTAGGAGACTTTGAATGCAAGAGGATGGAGAGGTTTGTCTGAGACTAGTAATTGATCTCAGAGAGATCAAATACAGCATATACTGAATCTCTTTATCTATGCAGAGGGAATGGGACACGATATTAGTGGCTAACTGCTTATGCAGAAATCAATTTGCCAATCTTGTTTTCAATCTGAACATCCAAGAAACACAAATCTCTTTAAATTCTATACATTTTGTGTGCCACCTATAATAAGATCTTAAGACACACACCTCTGCATCACATGGGATGCATTTTGGGACAAACCTGCTTAAGTTATAAAAGGAGACCACGTGTGATTTATGGAGGTACTGGTCAAATCCTAGAATCTATAGAGACATAAAACACAAGATGTCACTTTATTAGGCAGTGGCCAGTGAGTAGATCTTATTAAACCATGCAATGAGGTGGCTGGCAAGTATATATAGTTTAACAAAATAACATACAGCGTCCTACTACAAAATGAGTTCAGTTATTATAGCATATGTATACTGATTTATTGGTACCAGCATGGTCTAAGCCACACGTATCCAGACACATACTGATTATACCATTAAAATGATTGCAGTTGTAACTTGACTTGTCACTAGTACAATGCTTCAGTCATGCCCATGTCCATTTGTCTTGTGGTTGCAGTGGACTGCTTTAAGGCCTTATACCAACCTTAACTGAGCGAATAAATCGGCGTCACACTCCTCAAATGGTGCAATCACCTGCCACCCCCTTTCACATCAGTTTGCTTTATTGGATGTGGCCCCCGCCTCCGGATATTTATATATTTTTTGCGGCCCGTGCACTATAGTGTAACAAAACAGAAAAGAGAGAAGAAAGAAGGGGAGGGTGGGAAGCTCGGCAGGCAGCGACACAACTAATGGTGTGGAATACAGAGGAGGGATGTGTGGAGCTTTGGCTGGGGACAGGAACCTGATCCATCTTCCCCTGCTTAAAGCCCATAGCGCCCGGGTAATGGCGGCTCGGCGGGGGCCTTCAGAGGTTACGGAGCAGGAGATGAGGGATCTAGGAGTGGTAAAGGCCGAACTGAGAGGTGATTTCCCCAGCAGAGGCCTCTTCATTTTGGGGGTTGAAGGGGTGCCACTGCAGCAGGGCCAGGTGAAAACAAGCAAATTGCTCCCCACAGGAACAAGCTCTGGAAACAAACTGGTCCTGATGTGATATAGAGTCTGTCTTATAAAGGGCTCCAGTGGCTTCATTTTGATTTATTCAACATAAAACTTTAAAATATGATACAATGGCTGGCCAGTTTATTAGGAAGGTAGTTAAAGTATCTCCCTGGTGTGGTATTTTGCTGCTGTAGGTCACCTGTTTCATTCAGTTGTGAGTTCTGAAATGGTCTTTTTCTAAGTTCACTTGTAGAAAAAATTCATCTGGCTACATTGCAGTTCAGATTTTTCAAGTAAGTCCTAGCATCAAGGTATTTTCACAACAGGAGTTTTAGCTGCACATACAACATTATTACAGAGTTGGTGTAGTAGGGTCTTAAACATGGGGTTATAATAGATTCTTCTGAACATTTGTGAAGTACAATTCTTTCTTAACAGAGACATACAGCCACATTCAAAATGCATTGCAGCTCGAAGCACCCACTCACTTTAATGAGGTCAGTGTGCTGAGTAGAATGAAAGGAGTCTCACATGCTAAATGATACAACACACAAATGGCCAGGGATATATCTCTTCTGGGTTTTGCATGAAAAATGACTTGCATTCGCTGCCAGTGCTTAAAAGGCAACAATTTTGTACAGAAGAGGCCAACACCTTTTTTTATTTATTTTTTTTTTATTCAAAGCAATGGTTGGACATGAAAGTCAGAGAGGCAATAAGTGTCCATCAAAACTGTCATCTTGTATTTGAAAGAGAAAGAAAGTTCTTGCACTAGAGCTGCAGTTGATGTGACTGAGATGTCCAAGTATTTTTGGACAAGCTCAATTGTTGTGTTTCGCATTCTCCCATTCAATAATAATAATATTCCTCTTTCTAAAAGCCATTGAGGTTTGCTGTAAATGCTTATACTGAATGTGTACTATTTAAATGGATCTACTTCAAGCATCTTTAGTTTCTTAAAGGCTTTTTGGTCCCTCAGAGGAACATAATTAAATAAGCTTATTCTTCTCTCCTTCTCATGTTGCCTTCAGTCCCCTGTCACATAATCGGCATTATAAACTCAAGTCATGTATGTGCCATAAAATTTTAAGCACACTGAAATCGATTTGAAGATATATCATCAATGTGACACAGGAGGCCACTTTTCCAACAGAATTGGTAAATACAGATGTTGTTTAAAAGGTAACATTAGCATAACTCACATATTAACCCACCACTGAGCTCTCAATGTGCCGTCATCTTTAATTGATGCCGATATACCAAGAGACATTTTAGGATTCAATTAGTTCTCTGAAAGGCAGAATTAAAATTCAACTGTGAACGCTGGAACAGTGGTGAGCCTTCGGCCTGTCTCAACTATCTGAAATTAATATTATATAAAGCCACAGAAACTAGTTATATAAAGCACTTTGAATTTGAAATCTGAATAGAAATTGTATTATACAGTTAAAGGCTGTTTGTTAGAATTGGTTGCTGCTCAATTCTAAAATTATGACAACGTTTTGACAGGCTTGGAGAAAACTGTTGACACATTATAAATTAAATCCCTCTTTCTCTTTTTTTCTGGTTTGTGAAGTAATACTTCATTAGCTAAGATTGTTCATCCATGCCATGAATACAAAGGATTACTTCATGGGAAATAACAAAGGGCCTCTTTTGCCTCAGAACCACAGAAGATAAAAGAGGAAGCTTTTGACAAGTTAATGAATAAATGTGGATAAAATCAACACTTCTCGCACAGGAAGTGGGAAAAATTCAATTATCAAAAAAGCAAACTGCAATATGCCATCGAAGCATGCCAGTGAGGGAGAGAGACAAGCGTGACACTTGAGAAAATAATCAAATCACAAAATGACAGCACATAAAGCAGGTGGGCTACAGCAGCAAAACACCACACCAGGGGGGCTCATTATTGGTTACAGGGTCTACCTAATAAAATGTCTTGTGAGTTGTATTTGTGGTTTACGTTTGTCATATCTGTCTTGGTCTGCCAGACTGGATTTGGCAGGACACAGATGCTTCCTGCTGAAACAAATAGATATTTCTCTTCAAACCACGTCTGTCCTTTGTTGCCAAATAGGTTTTCTGTCAATCACACCATGTCTTTAACCGCCCCTTACACCAGTGCTCCCCATCGACCAATCACATCAGCCCATGTTAACTCCGGAGATGGAAACTTGATATATGTCTTTTATAGGAAAGGCCAATGTTGGTGTGAACGGACTTGACACCCATCTGAATAGGTCACGGCTATGTTGTTGTATGTCTTCTGCCAGCAGTCTTTTAAGCCTTTTATTGAAACAGTAAAAAGGAAATATTGACTGCAGACACTGACACTATGCACAAGGGGATTGCCTATATTTCACCTGACTGGGACATTATAGTGGGGGCTGATGTTGCAGTAGCCTGGCATTGATAGTAACAGTGGGTATACGTGCTTATAGAGAGGTCTAGATAGACACAGACACACACGGACAGATTGAAAGGGAGAAAGACTGAGGGATGTGTTCAGAACCATGGACAGCTCCGACCACATGTCATGATTAGGCAACATATGTCTGCTGTTGCAACAGGAAATCAAATTTGGTGCAAGGGGGAGATATATATACAGTAAATATATAACCTGCTTGTTAGCTCAAACAGTCAATCAGCTTTTCGCATTGCATCATGCATAATGGATATAGTCATGCACATTTTATAAAGTTCAAACCAAGCTTCAGAAGGCCATCTAAGTGACTTTTAACAAGGTGTTGATGGCTATTGATGCCATGCCAGAAATATATATTGTCCCTTTCAGGTAAATCAAGGGTTCAGAGAATACAGAGAATCATTTGAAGAATGACAGAAAGTGAGGGAGGGATGTGTTCAGCACCATGGACAGCTCACAATCACAGCAGCTTTCTCCAGGCAACGCGTGTTTGCTTTTGTCTACAGGAAATTAATTATATCGGCGGAACGCAATGCGTTCGGCGATATTATGGTTTCATGTCCGTCCGCGTCCGCGTCCGCGTCCGCGCCCGCAGATTGGCCGTGTGACCGCGATAACTCAAAAACGAAA
>JAVQKG010024663.1:0-11442 GCA_036025885.1 Hypseleotris bucephala
TTCAAAATAATTTTTTGCTACTTTAAGTATAAGTAAAAAAGGTATGATGTATTAAGACTAATAATAGCCTAAACACCAGCAATTCCTTCTGACAGTTTGTAGCAAATAGAAACAAATTAGGCAATAACTGCAAGATCTATCATGCCCATTGTCATTCATTTTCCCAATTATTTTGAAAAAAATTATTTGAACAAAGCCTGGCGGTACTTGTGTTTTAAAATGCAACTTAATACAGGGATAACATAACATTAACATATAGTAAGTTATATTTAGAAACGATCAAAACAAAACACTGTTGTTAGAGGTTCCCAGCCCTAGTAGTTATCATACCCGCCATTAAATTAGCTATTTTTTCATGTGCCCCACCAATCTATTGGAATAATAATCCTGGGCCTAATTATATCAATGGGAATTGTACTCTACTTGGCTGCTTTCCAAACACGTGATGTCTGGATTTTGGGTGGAGGAAGCAGTCTGTCTTTTTTAGACGTGAATTATCATTTCGTCACGCGGTATAAATTAACCTATTGCCTTAGACAGAGTACACAAGAGCAGGCCACTTGTATTGAATGGGCCACAGGGGAAGGCGCTGTCTGCACTATAGCACGGGCACTGCTTATGGCTAGCTGCTATGCTAATTAGCTAGTTTTCTCACACATAGCCCAGGCTTTCCTCCAGACTGCTTTATTTATTCTCACATGCCTAAACACGACTGACGCGGAAGAAAGACATTCGACAAAGACGATGTTGGCGAAATAACAATCACATCTGCATAGGGTGGCAAGAATTTTAGAGTTATAAAAAGACTCAGTAAATCTTGTCATTTTCTTTCATGTAATTCTACGTAGAGAAAGTTAAGGCTTAAGTTCAACATGATGGTAAATAGTAGATGAAATACAATTACCGAAAAATAAAATTGGGCAGTAAATGCTGAAGACAGACATTTTCAGTTTCCTATGCTTCTTGAATTGGTTAAATTAGGGAGAACTAAAACATTGCCTGTTAAAAATTTGGACATTGTGTTTTGTAGGGTCATGGGACTAGGAGCCTTGAAATGGGGCTCTCTCTTTCACCTTACTCTAAAATTATAAAAATCAAATCAAATTGTTATTATTTTGTTATTTTCTGAAGTCAACAATTGAATTTTGCATTATTTTCTTTCTGTCTTTCTTTCATATCAAGTACCATGATGAGTCTCCCTCTATACGTTGCTATTATAAGATGGCCAAGTCAGGACACAGGCCAGAGAAGTTCACATATGTGTACAATATGTAACAGGGTGCATATTTCGAACCCGCACAAACTAAAGAAACTCAGGTCCCATCATGTATGAGACACCTCTTGTTCAGGATCCTAAAAGGTCAAAGTCTTTAGCGTGAACATAACATTGCTGCACAGTCCTGCATGTCTCTAACCCGATATACAATTAAAATGTAGAAATAAGGACAGACACTGCCTTTTTGAAATTATTTTGTTTTAACATAGATTTGAATTTGCATATACAAGGACTTGGCCTCTTGCAAAAATGATGTTACATTGCCAGACACACGTGCACACTAAACAGACAATAAGGTACACCACTAATAGACATTGGGGCAGTATGCATCATTTGATATAATAAAGTTAAAAAAAATACATAAACAGGCGTCAATGGTCCCCAGAGTATGACTTGACTGTGATACGGCCAAGAAAAGAAAAGTGAAAAGATGGTCTGACCTGGTCTGTGTAAAGTTGTTCAAATATAAGTTTCTGCATTTATGTTTTTCCTTTGTTCTTTATTGAATCAACACATTTCAATATTTGGACTTTGCTGTATTGTTTTAGAAATTATTTTAGCCAGATTAATTCTTATATGGAAATACTGCCCCTTCGACTTGATTGATTCTCTCATCCTCTATCAATCTAGTCACCACATTACAATCTGCTGTTAAGGAAAGTATTATACAGCAAGAAATTAGCTATGGAGACCAGATCATAATTGACCAAATGTGGGACATAGAGTTGGTTCAAGTGGGACAAAATGGGAAAAATGTGGGACAAATGCAGCAAAACATAATTATGACTGTGCGCATAAATACAATGTTTGCATGGGTCAAAATGTGGGACAAAGCCTCAATTTGTGGGACACATGATTTTAGCTGAAAATGTAAAGTAGAATATCTGGGGAGTGGGGACCCTAAAAGTAACTAACAAATATAAAAAGCTATAGAAACTGCATTTATAAAACTGCATGATGCTTGAAATTCAACAATAGAAAAATTCCCTATAATAACAATTGTCTACATACAAAACTTCTCTATGCAATGTCATCGATACACAACAAAAAAAACGTCTTTCTATTGAGGCCCGTGTTAAAACATGTGAAACGGCCAATTCTGCTCCCCGCCCTGTCTCCTTCAATGGAAAACACTGGGAACGAAAGAATACAAAGTGTCCCATCCTGATGAAAAATGAGGCGCATTAAAGACTATATTAAATTACCCTGATTAACAATTTAGCCACGATCAGGCAAACTGCAGGGGTGCACTATGGGGAGGCCCAGGCACTATTCACTGCCACCGCACCAGGGTCGAAAGGTGCCCCAAGTTCACATGCTCGAGCCCTTTGTTATGCTAAAGGACAAATCAGCCTATACCCCACTCCGTGCCGTAAACGCAAATAGCCCTGGCGAAACTTTGAAGGAATTATCATGCGTGCTTTGTTCGATTTGATAAATGGAGTGTCAATGATAATTTGAGGGGGGGCGGGGTGGGGGGCGGGGGATTATACAGTACAAATACATTACATATTTATGCATATGATGTTAAGCGTGGGTTCTCAAACTGTGGGGCAAGGGCTCTTTCTGGTGGCACGTCACAAAAAAGGCATCTAGGAGTTTAATTTTTTTTTTTTTTAGACCTGGTTTAGTGCTGATAGAGAGCTGGTTTAGTTCTGACATAGCCCAATACAGCTTTGTCCGTATTAAGTAATGATTGAGTAACTATTCCATATTTTTTGTGGATTAGACTTGGGTTAGTTTTGATTTGGTCTCTTTTTAGTACAGCAAAGGTATACTTGTGAAGCCAATTATTTTCTGAAGTGGTACTTGATGTTAGATATTTGAGAACTACAGGAGTAAGGCAAAAAAAAAACTGCATGATAATAGTCAGAAATACAAGCAAATAAACCTTAACTAAATAGACTACCTTCGTCAAGGGACTGACGATCAATACACTTAAGCAGACAAGTCCATCAGAAACGTATTACAGGTCAAGGGGTCAAATGCTGGCCAAACACCCTTGACCCGCCTTGACCCCAAAAGGTCAAAGTCTTTAGCGTGAACATGACATTGCTGCACAGTCCTGCATGTCTCTAACCCGATATACAATTAAAATGTAGAAATAAGGACAGACACTGCCTTTTTGAAATGATTTTGTTTTAATATAGATTTGAATTTGCATATACAAGGACTTGGCCTCTTGCAAAAATGATGTTACATTGCCAGACACATGTGCACACTAAACAGACAATAAGGTACACCCCTAATAGACATTGGGGCAGTCTGCATCATTTCATATAATAAGGTAAAAAATATATAAACATATAAAATCTAATTAGACATGAGTTGAAAGATTTATAGATAAAAGCATTTGAGTTTACATGCAAGACACATTCTCACTCTTTGCTGCTCAGCCAAAACCGCAACCGGAACGAGAAAAAAAAATCCTCATCAATGCAAATGAAAGCCCCAAACCTTGGGGGGCTGGACGACTCAGCGCTCCTCTTAAAAAAAGCCAAAATGACATGTTTTTACCTCCACGTCTTGCCGTAATGTACAGTAGTCCATATTAAGACAGGATAGCCGCTCGTATCCACAAAACAGTGGGCTGTACCCTCTAAAATGTCTCCCTGCTCATGCTGCCACAAGAGAAAATAAGGACGCTTCTAATTCTGCCAGCATAATTGCCTGATTATAATGAGCTTCTCTATCTCTCTACAGCTCTTGCTCGGCCTTTATTTCTGAGCGTGAGTGTGTGTTATTGTTCGCACACACACACACATTCACGGGAGACTAATTCTGATGATAAATCTGCTCTCATTTGAATCAAGCCCAGGGATTGTGCAGTAATAATTTCTAGATTTGCGATAATAGCAGGCACTGTTTGGTTAGCTGTGCCGCTTCCCGGAATACCATAAATTGACATTAATTGGTACAATATCAAGAACTGAAAATAGATAAAGCTACTAAACAATGCGGCTGAAAAATAAGTGCAGTTTAAGAATGGCTTAATTGAAAGACAAACTGTACATTAGTTACAATATATTAGTTTGCTATGTGTGAGTGCATTTGAAATGTCCATACTGTGTGTAATGTAAAGCAGTAATATTCTCATGAATGCAAGGTATCATTTGAAATCTAGGCCTATTCTGATAACCAGTATTTTCAAGCCTGCATGGTTCTCTGTGAGGATAAAAGATATGATTTGACAATTGCACAAAAAGCTGTTCTTTTACCTATACTATAAAAATGTAAATAGTAAACAGCAGCACACACAGTTTCTTGATATACTCCTTCATACAAAGCACATTTTGCCGTGTTCCATCAGGACTCATTTCTTCATTGCTCCAAAGCTCTTAGCTCAGATTCGCAATGTAAATGAGTGTGTTTCTCATGAATGCTGCTGCTTAATTACAATCCTGATTGAAAACACACTGAAGGGCAAACACTGGCAGGAGTGAACCAACGCTTTATGAAGTATAGGCAAGTGTGCTTGAATTGTATATGTTTTAGTTATAGCATCAGTAAACTCCTGCACAGAAATTAGTCAGTGTTCTGTTTTGGAAGGCAGCATATCTTCTCTCATTAAGGTCAAACATCCACTCTCTCCTAACCTGACTTAAACTGTTGAAATGGATTTTACAGAACTGGATGTGTGGCGTGAGGCTGTGGTTAACATAATGTGGGTTCACAATGCCACTGTATTTAAGCAAAAGGCTGTGGTTTCTGTGAGGGAACACTAGACTAACATAAATTATTCAGAAGTATTTGCATTGTAATTTACATACTGGTAGATTACAGAGAGAAGGGAGCAAGCGGCACTGCACCAAAGAGAATTATATTCCGAGGAGCTGACACAGATTTTTGCTCTATTTTTCTGACTACTGCTCCGAGGTATACTGCCGAGATCAGTGACACACATTCCACTGTGTTGTTTGATTAATAAAAGAAGGAAACAATGTATAATGCTCACTAGCACACACACACACAAAGGCCCGCTATTAAAAATGGATATTGACATTCAAGAATCAGTCTTTGATTGACTAGGCTGAGGTTTTACTGTAATATTTCCAGTGTCTTTATTTATATTGTAAGACTTGTGCGCAGCAGCCGACACTGAGGAGATGTCACATGGATTAAACACTAGGAGGGGATGTGAAACTCTCACAAGTGCACTGAAAATTCTGCCGATTATGTTTCATCTAAAAATAACAAGCCCGACTAAAAGGAACGCACAACAATGAATGAGAATAATAAGACGGAAAAACTGAAGTTCAAACGACATCAGTGATAGTGCAGAGTGTACAGTATGAGACTCCCTTCAATTATAAATAAAAGAGACTCAGAGGGAAATGCGGAAAACAGCCCCGGCAGAGACAGACACCCCAAATCTCTCAAAAGCCAAATTTGAGAAACTAGTATGTCAAATAGAAATTAGACCCTGAGTGAGTCAGAATTGTTTTTATTTCAAAGCACGGCCATTTTATACATTTGCAAGATGCCAATTGGGCCATGGGCAATATGGGTGAGGCAAAATAGTATTTTATCACATACATCAGTGATTCTCTAACTTTTTTTCAGGGGACCCATATTTGGTTTGGTCATAATGATAGCGACCCAACTTTTTTTTTTAAGTTTGATTCAGAACTTTAAGGCCATTTTTTTTGTTATAAGTTTGGTGTTTTGGGGGTGTTTTTATAATAATTTTTAATTCATGGTGTGTTTCATATTTAATGACATTTTACATGTTTTATGATTGTGTTGCAAAGAGTGGGGTAGGTCTCTTATCAACTGATAATCTGAGGATGGATTAGGTAAGCCATTCCCAAAAGTCAAGAGTTCCACACCCCCCTAAAAATCAGAAAATTTTGAGTGGCCCCCGAATCTTAAATCTTCAATCAAAATACAACTTAGTCACCTATTTCACTAACATTTCTATTTAACAAAACCCCCAACACTTATACTGTAATTAACCCCTTGCATTACTTTAATGACCCCCAATTGGGCCCAGACCCCCAGTTTGGTAACGACTATTAGCTAATATACGTGTGGATAATGATGATTTATGGTAGCAGGTGAATTAGAGTGAACAAAACTGTAGGTATTGTAAAGAACAATGGGATACTGATTGAAGCAGACCTCCTACAGACACGTTATTTGGTTTTAATATAAATTTAAAATTGCATGTAACAATGGCCTCATAGAAAAATAATGGCACATTCCCACAAACGCACTAATCAGACTGACAGTAAGATAGACCACTCATAGACACTGGGCTTTACAGTAAAAAAAATCTAATTAGCAATCACTTCAGATATTTATAAACTCAAGCATTTTAGTGGTTTTATTATTATAATTTACTTTATTTCTATTATTTTTGTTCTGTTGTGTGCACATACTGACTTTTCTCTCTAAAACCCCATATCTTGCCCTCCCTTTAACATCACCACACTAGCACCATGGATGTATTAATAAACACGTTTTCTTGTGTCAACTACAAAACTGACACTTTTTAAGAGCTCCCTAAAAACAGTAGTGGCTTTGGCCAAACTAGAAAAAGGGCATAGCCTACTAATAGGCTAATAGGCATTTTCTCCAAGTTCTGAGTAGTAGTGTGGTACTCCCTAATAAGCCTTGTATAATAGCCTAATAAGCCTTTGAAATTATTAGTCTGGGTTAGATAATAAATTATGCAGAAGGCAAAATAAAGCTCAAATCGTCACTGCTAAACGTCTTCTGACAATGAAATATCTGGCAGCATTATGTTTTCTCTTCTGTCAAAGGGGTCCTGGCGGCCGCTTATAGCGCTCTAAGATAATCCAGTGCAATAATGAGAGGTATTGCAGGTATTTTGTTCTTGATACATATTTTTACGACAATATAATATATATTTATCATGGACTAATTTTTAAACATCTTAATAAAACTAAAATAAATGCTATATATAATTTATTAGATTAATTTATGTACAGGCACATCTTCAGCCACCCTTCTGTCCAGAGATTCAGCGTGACCTCTACTGCAGTTAAAAACACTAGTAAGCGGAGGTTGACTTCATTGATTTTAGACGATGTAACCCATCTTCAGGTGACGGTGATAACGTGAATGAGAAACCTTTTCGTTGTGTAAACATTGTCAGGAGGGCTTATGTGCGTCTCGCCGCTTGATTCCCAACGAGGGCTGCTCAGTGTTGCCGGGGTAGACTCCTTTTCAGCTGCACTGCATCAACATGGTAAGTGAGACTGCGAGCACCGGGGATTGGAGATGATTCAATGGCTTTTCACAGCTTCTAATGAGACAAAGATGATACATGAATATACACAGATGATCAGTGACTGCGGTGGTTTATCCACAGGCTTTTGTCGTTTATTATTCTCTATGTTCCGTGTTAGCCTAGCTGTCTAACAAGTGCTCTGACTGTAGCCCGCTAACTGAATGAGTTAGCTTGGATGCTACATCTGCATTGACAGATGGGGCATATTATTGATGTTTTATTGATTATAGGATTTATGTTGCTTGTCGATTGTGTAGTAAATGTGTAGTATGAGCTTGACAATGTTGATGAATGAAGATGAATGTATATTTTATGCTTTTATAAACCTTTATCCAGCACTAGCATGGCATTCAGATTGCAGAGTGAAGCAGGTTTGGGTTGGTCAGGTGTGTTCACCTTTGTTATTTGACCAATTTGACCTCCGGATGCCCTCTCAGAGGTTATACAAAATGAGGGTAATGTGGTAATAAAGCTGTACTTATTTTGTGTTACTGGTCACTCTATTTATTTAGACAAGTAATTATCATTAAATAAGTAACACATAGTACAGTTGCTCTTTAGATGGTCTATTGTTTTTTACATTTAGACCAAATTTCATATATTTCAGATTTTGAATTCTAACTATGAATACTACAAAAGCCAGCCAGACATACATATTATAATATTTAAAGGTATTTCATGGAGCTTCAGTATAAATCATTCTGACCTGAATTTTTAGTACTTTCTGATTTCCATAAATATTCTGCAGGATGAAATTCCTGTACAGTAGTTAAAAGTAGTTTTTTATGCTTAAGCTTTAGTTTCTGGTTGACTGCTCATCTTAAACAGGTTTTGGTGTTGTCAGTCTGAGTTATATGAAAAAAGCATGGCTGAGTTAAATATCTTCAAAGTGAAGTCACAGTCCATGTAATTGTTAGATTGTTGTGCTTTCATGGGGGTGAGTTATCAGTTATCACTGCACTTCCTACTTCTCTACACCCCCCACTTTTCATTTGCTTGTTGTGGGGAAGGGGGTCAAGCAGACTGGGATAGATAAGAGAATCCATGCTGGCTCAATTTCTCCAGGTAGTATTGGGTAAAGTTTCCTGCTGAGAGTGGTCAGCGTCCACCAAGCGGGCAACATATGCTTTTGACCTATTTATCACAACCTGACCACTGGTAGTGCAGGAAAAGTTTGTAGAAGTAGGTACCGCCAGTGAAGTGGAGGAAATTGGCAACTTGTAAATGGTTGCAGTTCAGAAGAGGTATGAACTTTGAATTTGAGGGCCTGGTGACACCACTTACAGCATTTTTGACAACTCGGGATGCATATCAGTATTGGCTCAGCAAAGATATTGGCCGATGTTCACAAGATTGACTGATATCAGTATTGGCCTATATAGATGGCCCTGTTGTGTAAAAGGATAACTTGTACGATTTAGAAGAAAGAGCCAGATAAAAAAAATAGTCATATAATACATTCTGTCACTATATTTATTGATTAATAGATTTTACAGAATTAATGTTATAGCATTCGGGACATAGCCTACCAAACATGTTTACAAAATATCCTTATTGGAATCGATATCGACCACATGAGTAATTGAAATATGAGTATCGGTCTAGAACTTTCATAATCGTTTAAATGTGTATTTCTTTGGCTTTCAAGGGCCAATATCCCATTTATGGCAATTAGCTTATGTTTGTATGTAAACACTCTCACATAATGGGCTGTAAAGACACACGGGTATGGATTGTTTAGCAACCAGCGTAAACAACAATGTATGTACAGTAAACAGTGACAGAATGTACTTTTTTTAATATTAGTTTGATTAGGTGAAGGCTGACAATGCATGTGGAGTTTGTGGTTTTGTTAAATGAGTAGAAACCTACTTAATGCATAATTACATTGCTTTCTAAGAGGATATTAATTTGTTATGTCCATTAATAGTCTTATCGGTGAGAGTTTTTTTTCAAGTGCTCATAAAGTGCATTTTTAATTTCAAGTCATTAACAATATTATGCATGCACAATTTTCAATATTAATGACATGACGATATTCTGCTACTTAACATATGGCCCTTTTTAAAACTTTATAAAATGGCAACTTGAAGAGCTGTTCAAAAGACACATTTCCAGTTTGGAGTGTGAACCGTACAAGGCCAGATTGTGCTGCTCATATTATTGTGTGAAATTTTGAAAACGGTTTTATTGGAGATTAATTTATCTAATTGGTTCTTTAGGCTGGAGTGTCTGCTGTGACAGATATCAATGAGTCCTACTGATAGTTAAAACGATAGGCCTACCCCGGACCCTCTCCTGAAGTGAGTGGATAAAAGCGCGGCATGATGGGAATGATTCTGGCCCCTTAAGCTTAAGTGAATATTGATCTAAGAGAGCTGGGCTGATATTGAACTCCTTCTGCTGCTGTTACGACCACAGGAGAGCTGGCTGTTCACTCGCTGGAATCACCAGGTCCATGTGAGAGGCTGTCATTTAGGAATCAATTTATAGAAAGATTATTTGGTAAAAGCAAATTAAATGTAATAAATGGAACAATGGAGAAAAACAGCCCAATTTTTTACTAGTGCGTTTTTTATTTCCTAGGACTGCGCAATATATCTCAAAATGATTGCATTAACAGCAAATGCAATATCTGTATGGCAAAAATCTAAACAGTGTACTGCAATAATGCAATTCTGTAATCTGACAGTATATTTAAAGTGTTAAAACTGTTTTTGAAAATTTGTTTTGACTAAATAAATATAGATTCACCTTAATTAAGTCTTAATCTGGCTCTGTTTTATTAGGTTTTGAAGCACTTTTAACTAGTAAATAAAGGAACTTGTTCTGCTTCATTGTCCTTGCATCAAAATATTGCATATGTATCGCTACATTCAACATGCTTATAGAATATCCAATGTTCTGTTTAATATCATATTTTAATTACAATTTCCCTATAAAAGCCGCTGTATAATTTATGTTTGATAACTGCTTTGTATCATTTGTAATTATATTTTTTAAATGTCATTTTGAACTCCACTTCTCTTCCCACAGGGTGTGATTGGTGTGCAGCTGGTGGTTACCATGGTAATGGCCAGTGTAATTCAAAAAATCATACCTCATTATTCCTTCGCAAGATGGCTACTTTGCAGTGGCAGGTAATGCCGAGCCCTATCTGTGTCCTCCTGTTAGTGCTGCTTTTTTCTTCATTTTGTTTTCTGATAGGCTGTTTACACTAAATACTCGTGGACAATGGGCATGTTTGATTTGATGCTAGAATGTTAAAATGGGGGCAAGTAAAAGATAAGAAAGAATGATTAAGTTCTCTTTCAAACACCAAAGGGCATCCAAAAGTAAGTTGACCCACTGGGATGGCCCGCAAAATAAACAGCTCCCCCTACTTCCTCTAATTAGTGCCACACACGTGTTTATGTGTAAACAGCTTATTAATAATGAAGAAATGTTATCTTCCTAGGCCAGTGAAGCTGTGCCCCAAGTTAAGTCTCGAATATCCCTGAAGAATATTTAGTAAATAACTTTCCTTTATGAATACATATAAGATGTGCTCATTCTACGATTCCTCTTTTTTCGAGCAAAGTTTAAAAGATTTCCTGAATATTTAACGCTAAGTTTCTAAGGATTGTTTTCTTTCTAATTAGATTTTACTATTTTAATATTTCCCTCACACAAAATACTCAAAAGCGGGTCATATTTAATTTGGTTTGCATAACGCTATGAGATGTCATAAAGTACACAGTAGTTACATCTGTTTTTTTGGGTCTTATTTTAAAGTTAGGCTTCTCAAATTTGTGTGTGGAAAAAGATTTCTACTCATACCTAATACCTAAGTTTGTGACAACTATGAACCTATAAAAGAAATCTGAGCAATGTATCTAAGTATATATAAGTAGCTTTTAGCATTTCTGCA
>JAVQKG010024697.1:0-10224 GCA_036025885.1 Hypseleotris bucephala
AAACAATGGCAGCGACGCACCTTTAGTAACCAGACTAATCAGCGCCGCTCCACCTATGCGGCCGCAGGTGACGCGTTCACTGCAGCGCTAGGGTGGGAATCGGCAACACCAGCTAAGCCGCCCCATTACAATTGATTATGTTAATATTTTCACAATAGTACTACTACTTTCTGCCCTAGTGCTCCCCACACTTTCTATTGCCGTTTGTTTTTAAGCTGAATTTCTGATGCATGGCTTTCCATGGGTTGCTATTAGACATTCAGCTAGTATCTAGTAGTTCCATCTGCTGGTTAACCATGGGTACTTCATCATAATCATTTCCACAAGATAGAGAAATACATATAGACCGGCTAAATGTATGTTAATAAGATTAGGCAAGTCAAGATTTTTCGTATAGATTAGTTTAGATAGATTAGAATTCAATGTCTGGTTGAATGTCTGGGCTTGGGTTTATTGACTACAATAGTGTAATGAAGTTGTATTATCTTTTATTAAGGATTACAAACATGGAAAAATACCAAAAACATATAAACATGTCATAGTTCTACACTAAAACACTGTTGACAGTTGTATAGGCCTCTATTTGTAATGTCTTTTACTAGGCTATTACAAAAATGTTCAGGAGTTGGCACCAATCACTGTAACTTTTAGACACTTTTTTCAGACCTGAGTTTGACAATTTCAGTTTTTATTTCACCATTTAGCCTGAAGTGCCCTTTAGTATGCCTGCATTCGGAGCATCCTCTTGTAAATAAATGTTGTGTTTGAGTGGTCCCACATCCATTTCTCTGGTTCCTTGGATCATGACCAGGTGCGATGAGGCCCTCTTGGTACAAATATCTGGAGGTTGAAAGTAAGCATGAATGTATGGACTTGGCTTATGTAAAAATATATAGATGATGGTGGAACTGTTAAAATGTGATGGGGTTTTGTGTGCGTTTGTGTATAGGATACTTATAAAGAGCTGGTCAAGAGAGTGGAGGCAGCGACCTGGTGCTGACCGGGCTGTACTTGACCCGGTTTGGTGATGGTGGAGGCTGGGTGAGGTGAGGAGATGATGGAGATGGATGAATGTGTCTTCCCTGGTGCTGTGGCATGTCGTGGACCAAACGTGGAGATCCAGGAGCCTCCAGCCGACCTCTGGGCTTCCGTAGCTGGGTTGGTGTGGTGGTGGTGGAGGAGGCCATGCATTTGTACTGTGAAGGTGCATGGTGGTGTGGCGGGGGGTGATAGGAGGAGGGGGAGGAGTAGCAGTCAGGTGCTGAGTGACGATTGGGTGATGGGTGCCGGGTGGGTGAATGTTGGCGGCTTGGAGATGAGTGTCTCTCGGAAAGAGGTTCTCTGGTGCGTTTAGGGGACTTGGGTGACTTGTGCTTGGGAGACTTAGTGGGGGTTTTTTTGGGTGTTTTTGGTGATTTTGAAGTAGGATGGGTGGTGGTAACACAAGCATCAGTTTGAACAGAGTCTCCATTGTTTGCAACCTTGTAGAGATAGACGTCATATTGAAGTGGAGGGTTACCATCCGAGTGCAGCTTGGCTTCTTTGGGGAGAAGCACCTCCAGACCAATTGTAACTCCATCCTGATGTGAGAGGGGGTGTAAGGATTGTAAAAAAAAAAACATTTTTACACAACTGGATGTGATAATAATTAAAAAGTTAAGACAGAGATTGAGCAAATAAATAATCAGAATATGGCTTTATCACTTCTTACCACCAGATGGAGGTATAAACAACCAAAAAAATCAACACAATACAGATTGAAAGCACTTTACAAGCCAAGGTATGGTATAGTGGTATGTTGTACTGCTGATCATTTTATACTGTATTTCATGTCCTGGTTTAATTGTTTTATCTGTAAAATAAAATAATAAGAACACTAACAATAAAAAAAAGAATTTTTATCAAATAACCCAAGCATCTTATATAGTGCCTTTGGATGAGTAACAGTCCTTGTCCCTCATTTGAGACACATTTTTGAACACATTTTTTTCACTATACCCCAAAATCATCCCACATTTCTGTGTGACATTAATTAATGCTACTCCCAATGAATATTGAATCCATTTTGCAATTATACTTAGCTCCCAAAAGATGAGTGTTCACTTGAATTTAAATGGACACTTTTCTTTTATCAGCAGTGATTGTCTTTATCCATCTGCTGAGCTGTCCATGGTGCTGAATTGGCTCATAGTCAAGTTTGTATTCCTTGTGTTATGAGAGTCTACTGTAGTAGGGACAGCCATGCGGTCAGTTATTATTAGCATAGGAACGGTTTGGCAATAGTTAGCTTTATAAGCAGGCATGCAGACAAAAAGAAAGCACAAAAGAAAGAAAGCAGAGCCTATAGCAACACACAGGGACAAGCAGGTAAAATGAAAAAGATTTATTCCAACAACTATGAACTAGAAGTCTTCATGTATACCCAAAAGTACAAAAGAACCTCAAGTACATTAAAGTATTATAAATCACATTGAAAACCAAGACACAGCGTGTGTAATATGTAGATAGATTCAAATATCAATTCCAAGCAATACTTTCATAAACTCTAGATCCACATTAGCAATGTCAAACATGAATATGTTGCAAATACAGATTCACTTGATTTCCACTTACAAATCGCAAATATCAGGTTTTCAGACACTTTTTTGTTGATAACATCAATGCATGCGGGCAGAAAGAGACAGTAAGGCGGGGCAAGCAGAGGAAAGACTAGGGTTTAGGGAAAGAAGAGACAATGAAGGAGCAAAGTTCATTGGTCAGAGACCAAGGCAGAGCATCACAGAAAGTCTGTTGTTAGTTCAAAGGTCAAAGGCAGAGACTTTAGTCCAGCACAGAAGAAGAAAGGGGAGGCCGGACGCCTCGATGTCAAACTTGTTGCCATGGCAGCCTTGTAAACAAGACAGTTGTGCTTCCCATGTTGCATCATAGTATGTGCTTACATATATTTTAGAAATGAGGCTGAATGTAGAATACATTTGCACTTAGAGGTGTAAACAATCATAGCCTATAACCTGTTTCATTGTGCATTTTTCTGGTCTAACCTCTTGATTACACCAGATTGTTCTGGAGCATGTTTACCTCTGCACTATCCTCTGTGCTGTGGGGCGGGTGCTCGTGGCCCGCGGAGATGGGATGGTTGTTCTCATGTTTGGGAGAGTGAGAGTTCAGGATGTTCATGGAGCCATCTTCCTTCGACTGTGGAGACTTCAGGTCATTGTGTTTCTGGGGCTCATCCTGTAAGCAAAGTAGTTGTCTTTTATGGAAAAAAACAAAACAGACAGCAGCAGACACAATGTTCCTCCATTTAAATGAGTCTGAATTTTGAATTTATGTCATCTGTGCACAATATTATCTCCACTGTGTAGGAGATAATAATGCTGAACACTATGATCCAACTTGTCTTGTCTGTCTGATCAACTCTTGCGTGTAAAAAATGACCGGCTTAGACCTGTGACATTTAAAGCACTGTGCTGCAGACTCTGCACTGCGGGGGCTTTTTAGCCTCTGGACCTGACATTTATAGAAACTCATCTATATCCGCTGAACTGAAATGCCAAGAAAACTGCAATATTGGCAAAAGTGTCTCTAGAGGTTCCCTTCACTTAACATAGCAAAATGAACGTAATCACATTACTTTATGTGAACATTTCAACAATATAATTAGCTCTGTTCCTGTGTTTATTGTCTTTGTGTCATTGATCAATTGGAAACAAATTAAGGTCAAAGGATTCGCAGGCAGAATGTAGGCCAATATTGATCATTAGCAATAACAACTGCAGGACACAACTAACCTTATCAGAAACAATAGACTTAAAAAATACCACTGGAGCCGTCTTTGTTTTTGTGACATTTTCATTTGTACCTAAGAAAATATTAGCCTTTTCAATTTAGCTCATACACAATTAACCAATCAACGGAAAATTACTTATGAATACCAAAACGGCACCCCCCATGAATCTTGTCACACCGACAGACATAAATGATTACACAAAATACTACACAAACTGCAGAACAAACATTTATATTCACAGCCACGCCCTTACACACATGCTTCAAACTGATGCATTGTACCTTATGGCAACACTACATGCACACAACTCCGGACACTACTGTACTGGGCTTGTAAAAGGACCTAAAATGGCTGCAGTATAGTTGGAGCAAAGCAAGCAAGTTGACACAAAATGGAGGCTTAGTTTCATTTATCACAGTGTGTGAAAGCACAAGGTATGGGAGCCGGCAATGTGTGAAGATACTACTTGTTAGCAGAGTGGTGAGAAGAGAGTGGATAGGAAGCCTTGCAGGAGATGGATAATTGCTTTACCTACAACAGTGGTAGCAGCAAGATAGAAGAAAATGGAGACTTGATATCTGAAATCTATGTTTTCAGCAAAGCCGGGGAGGGGTAAAAAGTTGCAAACAATGTCTGTAATCTCACTATGCTTACCTGAAAGTGGTTATAAGGATTTCTGGGTTTATATTCCCATGTATAGCTTGTTGTTGATGGCCTCTAAAGGATTGCGAAAAGCGTTAAAACACAAAAGCTGCAGTTTTCTACTTAAGGTGAATTTGGCGATTTTAGATTAGATACATTGCATTTAGTAAGTCTAGCTGAGCAGCTCAATGTCACACTGCCATGCATTCAAGTTAGGCAACCACACCAACTCAGACACCACTCAAGCTGGCACACGGGAGAAAACATCATGAATATAGTACAAGAAAAAAGACAGTGATAGGAATGAACAAGAGGAGAGGCGGGGCATACCTGACAGATAATGTTGTCATAGTACGCCAGGTTGTGGGTGTGGGCTTGGGGGGCGGGTGGAGGCGTGTCACACAATTTCCTTACATTGGGCTGCGAGCCGTCTGCTGTCGTGGACACAGAGAGGCCATCGGTCTGTGGCTCGCTGCTCTGGGGACGGTACTTACTGCAACCAGGACATTAGAACATATATTAGCATAGCATTATTCATATTTTTAATTTCTATTTGATGTGGTTTTTGGACATCTCAACTTTAAAAATTCATAATCATAATTTTCAGCTTATTCCCATAAGGGGTTGTAGATGACTAGAACCTAGGACTAGGACCTAGGACTGCTGAAGAAGCAGTTTCAGTTTTATGGAGAAGATGGCCACTACTACAATGTCCAGGCTGAAAACAGTTCTTTTTAGCTGTGCATATGATAACTAAATGTGTTTTTCTCTGCACTCTCAATTTTTATTGATTTGAATTAAATTGTACTTTTAACTAGTCTTATATTTTGATAAAGCACTTTAAATTGCCCTGTGGATGAATTGTGCTATACAGATAAACTTTATTTGCCTAGGAGGAACACACCCTAGACCATGTTGTTAGTTGCAGGGCTGTCATAGAGACATACATCAACAGACCATTTACTTTTACCTTCCATCACTAGGGGAAGTAAAAGGAATAATCATCAATTTGCCAAACACATTGAAAAAAGCTGCGGTGCTTTGCCATTTCCAGGCTTTTTTTTTACTATATCCTGGATGCTTAGTGCTTTCACATCAGATTTTCACATGCCAAATTCTAGGTAAAAAAAAGAAGCACATCCACAAAATCTCAAAAGCCACCGTTCTCACAACCCATATTTTAACATCCTCACTTTCCTATCCATCTCACACACTCCAAGCGACAGAGCCACTACTGTTGGTGCACCTGCGTTTGCGAAGGCGCTTGTTCTCGCTCTTGAGGCGGTGCAGGCTTTTGGCAAAGACGACGACGATCATGAAGAAGAGGAGGAGCACGCAGGAGGACACGCCCACAACCACACACATGACCTGGAACTCAGTCACCATTTGGTCACAGCGTGTGCCTTTGTTCCAGATGTAGTTCTGCATGTTGCACCTAAAGAAATGACATAAAATTCATAAAATGGCAAACAGTTTAGCCTAATTTTGACTAGAGGATTTTGGGATTTACAGTATAGAAGGCCAGGGTAGGCCATTTTAGCTGATCATTTGAAACCGGTGCAAAATAGTGCTCAGGGCAGATGACATGTTGTCCAAGTAAAGCAGGATTCAGCCTTTAATAAGATCAAAGGATCAGGACACGTGCGTGCTTGTGTGTTTGTGTGTGTGCCAGTGTGTGTGCTATGTGGTGAAACAGCGTGTTGTGTGTGTTATTACTCAGCAGGTACTATAAATTGAGCAACAGTTTACATTGAAGCCGACTGCGAAGCTGCCGGACAGAACAGATGGCACTAATGTGGGAAGGCATATGTGGAGTTGCTATTATTTGTGTTTTTAATGTCACAATTTGATGTTTTTGTATCTGTTTTCATTTATTTGTAGATCTACATGAAGCTGCCACAGGGTTATGATACTCTCATTACCCCTGACTTCAAAACAGAGCTAATCCTTTGGCGACCCTGCTGTGATCTTGACAAACCCTCATGACACATTAAGCCAGCCTTCTGTCTTTGCATGTGTCTGTGGGTCGAGCTTGCTTCCTTCATCAAGTGTCCTCAGTCTTTGCTTTCTGTATGGAATGATTTACTTATTCCTATGATCACTGACTGTATGAATCATTATGATCTTCCATGATTACGTTTATGGACGAGAGTATAGAGGGTCATATATGTGCTAATCAAATTAAACTTAGTTAATTTGACTCATTACAGTTGATAAATAAACAAAATGTACAATAACAGCAGCTAGCCTTAGACAGGATACACCCCGGACAAAGGCTGGTAGGTCACAGGGCAGTATTTATGTGGTGGCAAGATGTATCTACAGAAAACCAACAGTAACACATGCATTGTTTATACAACCTCCTTAACGAGTATTTGCATTAACATTAAATTACTTACAATGATTGAATTGGTGAACCCCAGCATTTGCAATGGATTACTTATTGTATAATGTAAAGTGACAAATAAAAGTGTATAGCTATTAAAACCACATCTCACCTGCAGAAGGCCCCCATCCCTGGCACCACAGTACAGACTCCACCATTCAAACAGAAGTTGGGTTCGAGGTCGCACTGGGACACACATGACCCCGAGCCAGAGCGCACGTACCCCAGCCTGCAGCCATCTGGCCCAACGGCACCATACTGGTCTAATCCACCATCTTTGCCTGGTCCTATCTTTGGCGGGGCAGGTAAGGATGCTCCATTGTTGGGCTTTGCTTTTTCTGTAACCACTGGTGTCCCAGATAGTAGCGGATTTTCATCTTCCATGTTGGATGGAGGAGACGGGGTGGGCTCGGGTTCAGGGGTGGGGTCAACTGCAGAGAGGTCGGTGTCGGCGTAGTCATAAAAGTCGTTGAGGGACCACGTTGTCTGTTTACCGCCTGGTTTTTGCTTTTGGGCTTGGGGAGTTTTGGCCCAAGCTACATCTTCATCCGCCGTATCAGGGGCTGGACTGTGAAAGGCTACACTCATGACGTCATCCAACATGGGGTTCCCGGGCTGGTCAGGACCTGCCCCGCCAGCGGTGAGCTCCTCGGCCATGGGGGGGTTGTCTTCTGTGAAGTCTAAGTAGGTGTGTTTGTGGGAGTGGTGGTGTTTGGTCAGAGGCAGTGATGCTCCAAGGCCGATCAGATGGTCCCTCTCTGCGGAATCGTCACTTAGCACCATCCTGGGGGTCAAGGCCTCTTTGATGACAGATGAATGGTTGTGGTGATGGTGGTGACGGCCCAGTGCATGCCTCCCTGTGGTTGAACACAAATGGGAATCATACCATACTGAAATTAAGAAGAAGAATTAAGGCTTGCTTGGACAAAAATTCTACTGTACCGGCTACCGGCTTCAGGGTGTTTGTTGGCTATTCCCCTCATTTCTTTTGGCTTTACTATTTTAGGGTCACCACAGGCAAATAATCTGATTTCTCTACAGTGATTTTGATACAGCATGTTTTACACTAGATGCCCTTACTGATTCAACCATTTTAGTCAAATAAATTTGGGACTGACATGAATACTTTTAATAAGATTACATATATTTTTATCTTAATGAAGATAAATTAAATATTTCTTGTCCTCTCAAACTCAAATTGGTCATTAGTGCATCTTAAAACGAAAATTCAACTATGATAACTTATTAGAAGGAATAAACTATTGGTGTACTACAATTAATAATTAAAAATAAACAATATATAGTATCAACAATTTAAAAGCATAGAAATTTGCATTTGCAAATATAATTTCTTTTTCTTGCATAGCCGACGCAGACCATTAGAGAATAGCCTGTGGGTGGATGAATTATGAAATTATTTAAATCAATTCCTACTGGATTCTGCACAAATACCTTGAGGCTAAAACCATTCCTGGGAGAAAACTACATATGCTTGAGGTAAAATAGGCAAACAGAGAGCGGCACTTCTTAATGTCAACCAAATCTGCAGAATCTGAAATGAAGTGGCAATAATCCCCCCCAAAAAGCATGTCTTTGCAAATCTGAGAACACTATTAAAGTAATTAATTGTCTAAGAAATCAGAACAAGAGTTGAAGT
Source organism: Hypseleotris bucephala (assembly GCA_036025885.1). Taxonomy (NCBI): domain Eukaryota; kingdom Metazoa; phylum Chordata; class Actinopteri; order Gobiiformes; family Eleotridae; genus Hypseleotris; species Hypseleotris bucephala. The sequence continues at coordinate 8,476 of JAVQKG010024697.1, forward strand.
CTGTCGTGTAATCAGACTGGGATTAGGAGCAGTGACTGAGTGCTCTAGTGACTCGGACAGGATTAGGTTAGTATTTAGAGCTATAGATCTGAAGGGGGCTAACTGGTCAAGCACTTTGTTGTATTTGGTATTCTGCACAAACATAAGGTCAGTCATAACATAAGTAAAACTTTAGAATAGCTCATCTTTATTTAGCAGTAATAAAGACTTAATAAATATGTATAATAAAAGAAACAATATAAATAGTTAAGTGCTTACAAATCTGCATCACTTTACAAAAGATCACAACAACTCAAGAAAAACAATTAATGTAACTCAATGGTGTGTCTTATTGGGGAAAATATGCTTATTTTACCCAAAATTGAGTTGTGTAGCTCAAATCTTTCAGCATGACCTTAAATAAAAACTAAATAAAATTCTGTCATATAAAATCATATATTATATAGAAGCACTTGGTGGTCAGAAAGATATTGATTTAGTGTTTTTGACTGGAGTTCTTGAAGCAGGCAGACAGTTTACTGTATATCTAACATTAGTTCATTGCTATTCACATGGTTTTCTCTCTGTCCCACTCTGGTGGTTACTGTTACTGTGGTTACTGTTACTGTTTCAGACACTGCTGGCCCAGTCTGGTGCTGTCCTCCCCAATGGACGTCTCAGCCCCATATGCCAGCCCCCCATACTGTGAATGTCCTCTGGTAAAGGACAGCAGCAAGACAACAGCTGGACATTCTGGTCAAGAGCGCTAACCCTAAAAGAGCCAACCCCCCCCCCCTCCCTTATATAATGGTAGGGGAGACACTGAGCCTATCACAACACATTCTCAGAAGTCATACCTCACATACACCCCCACCACTCTCTAATTTTTCAAATACTTTAACCCCACCCAAGAAAAAGTTCCATCACATGACCACGTGTACTGTGTCTTGTTATATTACGTTTTGTGAATAACTGGCGGCACGGTGGTAAAGTGGTTAGCAAGGAGAGAGATAACATTAGGGCTGCAGCTAACAATTATTTTGCTAATCAATTAATCAAACTAAAAACTGTATACAATAAATATATACAACGTGAGGTACAGCTACTGTTTCCTATGTAGCAGAATGGTTGCCATTTGTCAGAATTTGCAATGTTTTGTTTAGGGCTGCTGCTAATGATTATTTTGCTAATCGATTAATCTGTTGATTATTTTTTCGATTAATTGATGAATCAGTTAATAGCAAAAAGTGCCTATATGAGATTTTTTCCATAACTTAAACCAGATAAAGGTAAAACTATGCCACCAGAGGACTTCTGGATAGAGCATATTTACAGAAAAAGAAGGTTTGTCATCCTAAATACCATATATATATATATTTATTGTACTGTTTTGGTTTAATTACTGATCTCTGTGTGGGTTGTTCTCAGCAAATGTCATGTATTCAAGTCTGTACACATTATTTGATTACTAAATTAGTTGACAATTATTTTAGTAATCGATTAATCACGATTAATCCGATTAATTGTTTCAGCCCTAGTTTTGTTTTTATTACTTATTTCTCAATGGAAATGTCACATGGCCTTGTCTCCATTCTGGAAATTAGAATTATCTTTTTACTAGGGCTGAACGATTTTGAAAATCTATCTAATTGCAATTTTTATGACAGATATTACGATTAGATTTGCTTAGATTTGTTTTTAAAGCCAAGAATCAGTTCACAGCATATTTGAAACATGTCTGGAAGCATTAACACTTGAAAAAGAGACTAA
>JAVQKG010024744.1:0-10081 GCA_036025885.1 Hypseleotris bucephala
TGTAATGTAACAGACGAAACAAATAAGGCTCGCAGTTAACCGGGCCACATGTTGTTACCCGGTTACGTCCTAAACGGCGGTTAATCGGTTAACCGGTTAACTGTGTGCATCCCTACTATGTATGAACAGGTAATTTATTGTACTTAGTGTAAGTTCAGATGATATTAGTTTCAGCCTACAATTAAATGTACCGTTGAGATTCTAAACTAGCAACTTGTAACACATTGTTTTTATTGCGATATTATTGCAATTATTTTGACCAATATAATTGTGACCAAACAATATTGTCACATGCCTAGTTCCCACATTTCCTCAGTCTGTTCCAGAGCAGTATATCTTTTGTAAGTTATTAGGCCAAATGCAACCAAGAATGAAAGAATCAATTGGAATCAAGTGATATGTAATTAGCCCAATGGCATTTTTCATTGTTGGATATTTTCTTTGATTAATTAGCGAGGAACATTTTGTAACTATAAATGGCTAATTATCAAATTAAATAAAATGAAATATCATTTTGTAACTTTAGTCCCAAATGTCACACAGAGGCTAGGTTCATCATTGACTCATGCTTGGGTTACGCCACTCGTCTTCCTTCATTACAGCTACAGTGGAAGTAATGGATCGTAAGTGTCTAACTGAGTTTATATGGTCTAGCTCGCTCCGAGACACTTTCAGGCAGATTAGCATGGACGGCCCATTAGCAAGCCTCATTAGGCCCCAAACAGACAGAGGTCCAAGGTCTGGGTCAGCAGTATGCGCTAATGATGGAGACAAACTGACACGCAGTTAAACAAATGACTGAATATGTGAACAATAACTAGACAAGAAAGCAGCGCCGGTGCAGCCTAGGAAACAAATCAAGAAATATTTCACTTTGTCAATGTTTTCACTTGAAACTAACCTGAAAATACTAGACCATTACCTGGTGTTGAGTAAGTCAAATCTGAAGCCTTGTGATGAAAGTGAAGTGAGACTCTTGAGGTGATGTAATGTGTGCACAGACAATTGCTTGGAGAATGAGTGGGCGATATGGTAAAAAGACTGAATAATATCATGATTTTATTAAAGAAAGATCACAATTGCGATTTTATCACAATTTTAGTTGACTTTTTCCCCCTTAATGCTACATAAAACAATTTTTACTACAAATTCATAAGAATAAAAAGGAGAATATAAAAAAAATCATGATTCAATTTCCATATCGCCCACACATAGCTTGGAGTTTTTAAAATAGAAAGTTTCATTCATGTTTCATTCACATTTTACAAAATATAAATAAATAAAAGATCCTCCTACATGACTCACAAAATAAAATGTTGACAAAAAGTACTGTCTTGATTCTAAGGTTGACTGACTACAATGTCAATGAGTGGAGTCTGCATGCCCTCTCTGTGTTTTCTTCTGGCTTCTTGTCATTTTTCCAATCCATACGTGACATTTGCTTGATGTGACTATTAAATAATGGTCTACTTTAACAGCAGTTTACATATTATTCTATCTGAATGGGACATTGTTAAAACTCTTTTGACACACTGTATTTTATCAACGTTTTTAACTATTAAAGCATTTTGATTTGTAGTCCATCCACAGCACTGGAAGCCTTTGCGTCATTATTTCTTTCTGCTCTTTTCCAAACTGGGGGATGCACTGTGGGTGAACTTCCCTTTTGAACGATTACTACACGCCACAAATCATTCAAATCCAGTCAATTTAGCTCAAACTGCCGAAGCAAACAGATGGATCTCTTAACAAGCGTCTCTCAGAAAGACGTGCAGAGCTGGCAGCTGCTGCTTCCCCAGTCCTCCAGGAAATCCAGCCAGGCTTTCTCAAAGAGGAAATGAAGTGTATTTTAGATGGTACAGATGTAGTTGTATAAGATTGTATGTGGCTTTATTATGATGCAGAAGGCTTTGGTAACTTCTCTGGCTGAGTAGTTAGCTCTCGTGCGAATTGCGTTGTACCTTTGATCCCCATCATTATGTTTGTTTATACAGAGGAAGATGAGGTGTCTGTGTATATTATATGTTAATTGCGTATAGACTGCTCATTAAACCGGCAATGAGGCGTGCTTTTTATAACTCCCATGGTGTTTCTTATAGTGTTTCTTGGGTCAACGACGTTCCTGCTTCTTGTGCATGCATTGCATAAAAGTTGGTACTTGGCTTATACAGTTTCTTATTGCTTGAGTGAACGATTTGGAAATTTGAAATCCAGCTGTCAGTTTAAATTTGTTTTACTTTTTACTTTTTTAATTCATCTTCTATAATACAATTTTGTAATACAAGTCTGCACTCTCTTAATTAAGTAGACCTCATAATAAAGTGGCTCACGGTCAGAAATGCCATTCACTGGATATTGTCCCGTTTTTTTTCTGCAAAACGGTGTATTCGCAGTACAGTATATGGTCCTGCTTATACAAAATGTATCTTTGTAACAGTGCCTTAGATTATTATTCAATGGGCAATTGCTATAATCACTCAATGGTATTTGTTGTTTCTCACTTACAGGTGTACCAAAGGAGCTTTAAGTAGCCTCTGACAAGATGGCGGATTTACCTGTAAGTATGCAACCCTGTCTTTTTAGTGTTTTGTGTTTTATTTGTTTCACTTTTTTACAGTTTATCAAAACCCCTCAAAAAGTTCTTAAGATCCCAGAATGCGATGAACGTATACTTTGAAATTCAATCTGAGATGTCATTTTCTACATTTATGACCATAGTATACCTTATCGTTACCTTAAACGCTCCTCTTCTATACAGTTTTTAGATTTTTTTGCTGTGTGTCTTTTCACATTGTACCTTTAAATCTGTTTATTCTATGCTTAAACAAAATTGACCCCTTTTTTATTTCGTTACAAAACTGCTGCATTCTTGCTCCAGTCTACAACATGACATGACATGAGATATTTAACATAGCATATAACTTTAGCAAATCATCTACATTGGGATGCTAAAAATGAGGGCTAATCCGCTTCAGATGAAAGTGGTGTGTAGGCGGTCCTTATCGAGCTGGAAACAGCATGTTTTGTTCCAGTAAATGCTTCACTCTCACTCTCTCTCTGTCTTTTCTTCTTTTCTCAATTTCTCGCTTCTTTTTTTTTCTCCCTCGTTCGTTCACCACCTCCTCCTCCAGTCAGCATCGCCGCTCTCTTCAACTCCCACACACCACATAGACACTCAGTTAGAGACTAGTGCTAAGATGGATGAATAGAGCTGATGGATGGTGTGGAGAGCAATGGAAAAAGAAAGGCAGATTTAGCAACAATTTGTATTGGGGGAAAAAATAAGACAGTTATGAAATGATACAGAGATTGAATGAACAGGTGCTAATGAAACACTTGTAATTGTGTAAAGGTAACGTCTACGGCTGTACGATATGGGGAAAAACGTACAATATTCTATAACTATATATGATATAATATTTTGATGCAAATTCTATTCTGCAGAAAGAGTTCAAACATGGGCTCGGAAGCCAAAAGTGTGTTGCCTGAGATTTTTGATAGGTCGCACATTTTTTTCAATTCAAGATATAATTTTTTGCTGTGTTCATAAACATCATCAAACTGACATTAAAAGAAACAAAATCATAGAATAATACCAGTAAATAATATCCAAAACATGAAAAAAAATTTATTAGAACATGAAAAACACCTAACATAAAACAACCCCCCTATTCATGATTTAAAGTCTGTATACTTCAGTTAATGATTATTCGATTACTAAATTAGTTGACGATTATTTCAGTAATTGATTAATCACGATTAATCCGATTAATTGTTTCAGCCCTACTTTCAACAAATTTTTTAAATTATATTAGTGTATGTCTCTGTGTCAGCCCTGCAAGTAACTGAAAGTAAATCAAAATACTTCTGATCCTTTTACTCAACCTTTACAATTTAATACATAAAGTTTTTTAAGGTTTTTAGTACTTGTTGAAATGTTCCAAAAAACATTATATCACCACAGATTAGATGTATGTCCCAGACAAATGGGTTTGAATGGGTGAATGAACTATACTTATACCCAGTGGACTCTCAAACTAATGCCATTTTGAGAAGATAAAGTGCTATTTGATAAAAATGTCAAATCCATATCTGATACCTTTAATAATGGCCCCTCTTTACAGTATTAGTCTGGCCTTCAGTAAATGCCTGAGAGAGCGACTGGATCACTGACTCACTTCATGTGGAGGGATTGTATCATAATGAAAGGTTCCCACGGCGTGACCGCTTCTAGCTGAGCCTCTTTGAGGTAGGTAGACAGACAGGTGGAGAAGATGTAGAGAAATATACTCTCATTGGCCGCTTTATTGGGTAGACCCTGTACAAATAGTGGCACTCAGCGTGGTCTTCTGGTAAAAAATTGATTTTTCTGGAAATTTGGAAGGTCACAATTTTGATTAGTTGACTTTGATTTTTTTGGCTTACACAGAAGACATGCTACATAAAACTATTTTACTACAAATTATTTGTCTATCTATTCTGATGAAACACCTTGCTGTCAGGTACATCAGCGTGGGCCTAGTTGTTTTAGATGTAGTTCTGGTTCAACCTAGTTTTCTCCTAGTTTAATCCTGGTTTAGCCCTATTTTAGACTTTGCTTTGACGTAGTTAGCCCTGGTTTAGCCCCGATAAAACAAGTATTACAAGTATTGCAATATTAAGCAACTGTTTCTATCTTTGTTCAACTTCAGTATAAAGTACAGGAGCTTAGGGATGAAGAACTAATTTTCCCACTGTCTCTCAAAGCAGCTCTTCCTCCCACCTCCTCTCAATCCCTCTCACTTCCATTATCCCGCCCTATCATACTCTATCATACCCTCTGCCTCTTCATTTTTACCATCCAGTACTCTCTCCAACACAGTGGGCACAAATGAAGGTGTATCTTTCTCTCCAGCCCCTCAGCGATCACACCAAACCCTCATTAGGTTTATTCTAGTGGCCCGCCTCGTCCCATCCGCTTCATCCTTTTGCTCTCTCTTGGTATAATTGGCCCAAACACCTCCGCCTTCACCTGACAGCAGGAGCCCAGTACAAATGCACTGATTTAGACCTTATTGCTAGGGCACTATTAGAAGATACAGAGGTTGTGTAATGTGAACTGCAGTGTCAGTTTGAGTGAATGAAGAGGTGTGTCTGAATGTGGACCTTTGACACTGAATTGATAAAAGCAGTAGTTTAAACAGAGATTGAAAGTGTTAGGGTTGAGGTTTCGGACCAGTCAGATTCTGCTGTTTGGTTTAGTCAAAAAGTGGCACCTATTCTAGAGGTTGGCAATATGGCAATACAAAAATCTAATTGTGCTAATTATTTATGCTCTGCTCTGTCTTAATAAAAAAGTCTAATGAGTGCTGGATTACATGTACATTGAATTTGTAGTTTTAAAAGATTTTATGAAACTTGTCTTGTTTGTAAGACGAGAATACAAAGTCAACTAAAATCTTATAATAAAATTCAGATGTTTTGTGATCTTGGCTTATAAAAATCGTGACATATTGCTTTTACCATATCGCCCTCCCCATCCTCTCCTACACAAAATGGCATAGTGGTGCACCCAATTACTTCTGCAAACAGGTATTCAAATAATAATTCAAAGCCACAGCAAATGGTCTGGCATCTGGCCAGTCAGACACAAATGCTTTCTACACAATTATCTTTTCTTTTTACCCTAGACAGTACTCCATGGTCTTTTTAAATTGGTTTGTGACCTTTTATTATATTGTATTAATTTGTCTACAGTACACACAGCCTATGTTATTACCATACAACTAATATGTAGAATGCAATAAGTCAATTTCAGATTAAGTGTAACATTTCTGCAGTCAAAGTTACTTCCAATATAATGAGAACTTTAAAAATAATAATAATGCATTAATTTTATATAGCGCTTTTCTGGCCACACAAAAACACTTTACAATTGCATTATTCATTACACTCCATACACTGGTGGTGGTAAACAAATTAAGTAATCACAGCTGTCCTGGGGCACATTTTTTGCGCCTACAACACCTCTGTCCACTGCCAAACACCAATCACACGGCCACGTTCATTCATAGTTAATGCAGTTTAAGTGTCTTGCCCAAGGACACAACAACAGTATGCTCTCGGGCGGGGATTCGAACCAGGGACCCTCCGGTTGCAGGGCAAACGCTTACCCACTGCGCCACTGTCGCCCGACCTTTGAGCTTTCTCTCACATTTATAACATAATAATATAACATTCATGGAACCCAATTTTGCCCATTCATGGAGACTACAGCTGGTATCATCAAATCCCTTAAACCTCATGCTTTGAGTAGATTTGTCTCAATTAGAGTTTTCTGTTTGTAGTGACAGCTGCAGGTAGTCTTCTGCAAACAGTGTGAGCTCTGAAAAACACAGCCTAAGTGTCATTACACATCATTAACACATAACTCTCCACTGCTGCCGTTTAGAGGTGTTTCTCTCTCTTAAACTCATTTAGAATCCAGTCTTGAGTGTGACATGGACTTCCTTAAGGGAAACAGGAAGTGGCTGAGATCTGTTTCCTGGTTGTTGGTGATTGGTTGCAGCAGAATGGCACAGAACTGAGTTGTACAAGAAAGAACAGGATTTCCTCACTTTACGATCCACTGGCACCTGGGAAAGACTTGCTCTGCAGTTTATAGCAGTCAGTTTTGGCCACAGTTCATGTTGTTCCAGGATGTAAACGTTACGCATTTATGTTGATGTATTAACGGCAGCACTAGCACAGTGGTTTGTGACAAGAATCTTCACCCACCTTTTCTCAGTGTCTGTATGAATGGTTGAACAAGTGGTTTGAGGTTGAAGATGCTATCTGAGGGGCAGTAATTCTGTGATGATTTAATGGTGCCCAAAATATGAGATTTTTTTTTCACTGCGCATCTTCTAGTCGTGAAGTGCACCATGTTTAGGCACTTTGGGTCACCATACCTGGGCAAGATATGATCCAGTGTGAGTATGCCCTAAATGAACAGCATCTGCAAACTCTGCATATCACTTTGTGCCTTATTTATGAGTTTAGCTTTGAATATCAAAACAAATCAGACAATGCTGTCATAATATAGAGACTGATTTATTTATTTAGATCTTAAACTCACAATATATTTAATTAAATCTATTTTATATGAATTCAATTCAATGTATATCTCATATAAACAGAAGAAAGGTTACCTTGTTGATAGTACATTTATGTGTAGTATTTTCGTTCCTTGAGAAAACATTAGGGCACCTTTATCATCGATTAACTGTAAACACTGGTTTTGTCATTTAAGCTTCCAACAGCTGAGTCCCTTGGGTTTATGCAAGAAATCTGTCTTCACGTTTACTCAATTTGCTCTGCTTATTACAGACACCCAATTTAAATCACTTCAAATATAAGGAGTGGGTGTGACATGTGATGATAAACCAACTTTCAGAACAAGATTTGAGCTTTTTAGATAAAATTGTATCAGGCTGGCTCCATAAAACAAGCATTACAGGACTTCTTAGTAAACTGTCTGTATGGTTTATCTTAGTCATATAGACTCTTTCTAGACCAGGTTTAGTATTGGTTGTATTTGTGTTAGGCTATGAAGCTACATACAGTACATCTCTGTGACAGTTCATTCCTCATTTCATTCTTCTACAAATATTTGTCATTTTCCTTTTTGTCTTTTGGCTCTTCCATTCATTGACACAATATTGCAGTACATTGGAGAGAGAGCTGCTTATTTCTCAGCCACTCTCTTCACCGCAGTGCCGTTTCTGCTGTTGCCCACGCACAGGGAGCTGCCATTTTGGAAATCTTCTTTTCCCTGATGGCTGTCATGTTATCCCTGACTTTATTTCTTTTCTTTCTTTAATGCAGGCTTAAGAAGTCACCTGTTCGTAAAGCCTAATGATAAAGCTTATATCTTCATTCAACCAAAATAAGTGGCTGCACAGTGAGTCATCATAAGTACAGGGCTGTCTATCAAACGCATTACTAAGCTTTGGACACGGTGAAATAAGCAATGTGTAATTACTAAGTTTGAGCAGTAGTATTTTGTTATTCATATGGGTCAATATTGTCCTTTAGACAGTCTGCAATACTTCCCTTTTAAAGCAATGTAATATAAGTGAGCCTACAACCTAGATGATACTTAATTTAGGTTATAATTGTGAGATTCAAGTATGCTTTTGAATTATGTACATCAGACATTGGTAATGACAGGGCGAGTGAAGTGCACAGAATTGATTTGAGGAACAGCTTGACATTGAAGAAAAGCTAATGGTTTTGTCTCCAAGCAGAATCTAAATTTCTAAATCTAAATCTAAATTATTTTGCAGAATGGTTAGCATTGATCTGTGGGGAGTCTGCATGTCTCTATCTTATTGGGGTGGCAGTTGCACAGTGGGTAAGTGTTTGCCCTGCAACTACAGGGTCACCGGTTCGAATCCCCATTGGGCAAGACACTTAACACACATTGCCTTTGTATGAATGTGGTTGTGTCATTGGTGTTTGTTGGTGTTCGGATGGGGCGTAGGCGCAGACTGGTAGCCACACCTCCGTCAGTGTGCCCCAGGGCTACACAAGTACATAGCTTACCACCACCAGTGTGACGGTGGAGTGATAGAATGTAAAGTAAAGCGTCTTTGGGTATCTAGAAAAGCACTATTTAAGTATCGCCTTCTTATTATTGTGCGTTGTCTTCGGCTTCCTCGCACTGTCAGACATATTACTTAGCATACAAAAACAGAATAACAATTTGAACATTTCATTTAGCAGCTACTTAGCAGCTCATTATTAGAGATTTGTGACATTTATCCAAGAAACAATTTTGAACAGCTTGCTAAGGGAAGTCATTCAAAGATCTGCCGTGGTAGATAACAGTATTCAAGAGATGTCACTTGGGATGGTAGCTAGAAGTAAAAAAAAATGGACATTTGATGACAAAATTCAAGCTCTTGGGAGACTTTTTTCGAGAAAATAAGGAATTCCAAGTACTGCATGTTCATTTCCAGTTTGAGGTAAACGAAGTGAAGCAAGTCTTAGGACTTTAGAACAAACTGAAGACAGTGCTTAGGAAATGTTTTGTATAGGGAATGAACTTGCAAAGACATTCAACTTCAAAATGCTAAACCTACCCCAAAACTTTTTTTAGATTTCCTATTTTTAGACCCAACAAAAGAATCAGAAGACATCTTTGTTTGTGTCTCGTCGCCTTGACATTTTATAAATCCACAGTGTATACCTTTTAAAATATATTTTTCTGTGTGCACCGAACTCTCAGACTTGACAAACTATCTTCCCTTCTTCCCAAAGTACTCTTTTCTTGTTTTTCTACTTCCTTGGTGTAGCTTTTTATCCATTTCTCTGCATTTAGATCTGTTTGTTTTTGATGCCTTATTTTCTCTTCTTCACATCTTCTTTATCTCTTTTCGCCGTGCACCACTAGCAGCCCCCGGCCTCCATGTTAATTACACACACTTCGTCTTCTTCTCTATGTGATTCACCACTCACTGCTATTTCTGTCACCCGCGCTGCCACCATTATGTAGACCTGAGTTTGCTGCAATGCTACATCTATGTTTTGTCGGGGCCTTTGCTGTGAAATGAGGGGACGGAGGCGTGCACCGGTGCCCAGTTCAACAAACAAATGGCTGTGTGTTTAGCGTCATCTGATTGGCACAGATTAGAGGGCTCAGGATAGTGCTGCGGAGGAGGAAGTAGTGCTGGTGGGACTGGCAAAAGTAGACATGAGAGGGGGGTTCGATTCACTTTCACTGCACAAGACTTGTTCATTCATCTGTACACTATAAAACCTGACAAGTGTGTGTCCAGAAAAGCCTTTTTTATTGTTTTATTGTTTTTAAAAATATTTATAACTTATAAAAATGATTGTACATTTTTTGGCAGTTGTGTAAACTCTTTTAAGAAATTTTAAGAAATAAAAATAAAACTAGACGCAGGCTGTCGTAAACGACAGCAAATGTATTTCGGCAGAACGCCCCATACGTCTGCGTCAACTGCTATAACACCGACTGCCTTATGGCGGAGGAGGTGGTGGAAGTGTGGCTGCCATTCTGCGCCTACTGCCTCTTCTGACCACCACAATCATACAG
>JAVQKG010024762.1:0-12625 GCA_036025885.1 Hypseleotris bucephala
TCTCTCATATCACTTTTTATACAATATTTGCAGTACTTATGTCACTTCATATTTTTGGGTGACACTGCCCCCCCCCCCCCTCCTCTCTCCCTCTCCCTCTCTCTCCCTCCCTCTGCCCCCCCCTCTCCCTCTCTCTCTCTCTCCCTCCCTCTCTCTCTCTGTTTCCGGGCTCGTGCCGAGGTGCCTGAGGTGGCGGTGGCTGCAGTGTGAGTGGACCACACAGGCAGCAGCAGAGATAGGGCAGACAGCCACACTGGGATGACTCTGTCCTCTCTGGCTGGAGAATATGATTCATCAGCAAACTGTGGCCAATATTCAGTGAGTTTAAGTGTGCCTGTGGCTTTCTAGTGATAGCACTAAGATCAGCAGACTCCACTCGGTAGCTCTTACAAACCGCGATGTACTAAAACTGGACTTAAAGTTGTTATTTAAAGATCTCTGTGTTGTTATGTGGACAAAATGAGTAATAAAATAAACTTGGCATTCTAACCAAAGCAGGTTATTGCAAATTATACTCCTGCCTGTGTATTTTTACTCTTCCATAGCATGCAGACTTTGAAGGGTTTTGGAGTTCAGGTTGAAAGCTCTGTACACAATTCTAAAACATCTATTTTAAACTAACATTTTTGTTTACACCCTGTTACAGTAGTAAATAATAATTGATCAAAACAGTAAAAATATGTATTTCTTGGTCCACTGCTGGTCTTTGAAAAAAATTGTGCAAACCAACTAACAATCAATACCATTCAAAACGTGTTGCAGAAGTCAATATTTTGCCACCAGAATTTTAAGGTTCAATGTGACATTTTTGGCGAAATTTAGTTATTTACATATGCTGTTCTCGGATGCCCAATGTAACTTATAAGTGTTTATTTTCTTTGTTTTGTTTTTTTGTTTTTTAGTTAAAACATCTGCAATACCAAGCCTTGCTTTTACTTGGTATTACTCAAAACTAGTCAGAACGCTCATAATTCTGAGGGGGAGATTTATAAGAAGCCAAGCCATTGACAGATAGAATACATAATTTAAAGCAGTAAGATTATATAAATATGCTTTGCTGATAGAGGGTCTTTGTGTCCTGCAGGGATCAGACTATGTCAAGATTAGTCAGATCAATGTGAACAAACTAATTCCACTCATGTTACTGCACCCTGTCTATACATTGTGGAGTGGATGTGTGCCCATGTTTACTCAGTAGTAAATGGAGCGCAGGTAGGCCACACTCTGTCATTTCGTCCTAATCTCCTCTCGGGCAATTCAACCCAAAATAGAACAGCCCCCTATAGACCCTGCTTGACCCTGTGTCTTTACTGCAATTACCAGACCATACGGCACACACAGAGTCCAGGAGCTGTCCACGTCTATCCTGTGGCAGACAGATACCAGGACCTCCGCGGGCGTGTGTTTCCAGATGAGATGTGACCTTAATTGCTTAAGTCTTAAATTATGTTTAATTGTGCTGGCTGTGTTGCTTTATGGTAATAGGACGGGGTGATGGGTTCATGTCACAAGGCTATGGTTACAGCAGAAGGCATGCATCCAAATCTAGCTGGGTCCACATAAACACATATAGGACAATGTCAGTGCTATGATAAACATTGACAACTTGTAGTCAGGGTGTTGTACAATTCATTCCTGCCAATCGAATTACCAACCATTCATTCATTCATTCATTCATTCATTTGGAGAAAGTGATGGGTATGTGTGACTTCATGGCTCTTTCAATTGTAACTTTGCTGCCAGGTAAGTTGATTAGAAATTCATGTGTAAAGATCATATGGATTGTAAGCCTTTTTTTTGTTGAACATTCTTTACATATGCTACACGTATTGTACCATAAAATCGAATGCAAAACAGAACAAGAATTGAATAATTTACCAAGTTAAGTGTTATTAACTTTACAATAATACAACAAGAAGACAAAATTAACCTACTAAAGCTTGTGTTGAAGTGCTATTAGGCCCAACTCTTCATCAGTGTGATATCCAAATGGTGTTTGCAGATTAAGGAATCAGAACTGATTTTAATACAAAAAGACATTGATTCAAACATGTAATTTTCAACACATTTCTTTACAAATTAAATAGGCTAAAACCATTGCTTGTTGCTCCACATTATCTCTGTGGGTAATTATTTGGCCAAACCCACGGCTGATGGCCCACAGGGATTTACACTATGTCGCCGCACACAAAGTATTTATGAGCTATAGCAAATACCTCAGGCTGGGCGTTCTGGGTCAGCTGTGACATGGTTATGAAGAAGTGTCATTTCCATTTAAATTTTTCATTTGTACAATACTTTGATATTTTGGTGTTTTCCTTTGTTGTCCTGGTAGTCAGCATCTTTCTCAAATTAACTCAACTGTATTAAAGCTGAAAGCTGTTTTAAATTAGCTCTAAACTTACAGCAAGAGGTGACTGTGTTTGCAGTAATGACCAGAACAAGGGCCTTTCTGTAGAGTCTGTATGTTCTCCCCGTGTCTGTGTGGGTTTCCTTCTGGTATACATTGTGACCAAGATCTGGAGATGTTTTCTATAAGGCATTGCACTGTGGCTGCCTACTGCTCCTGATGGCTTTCTCCAGCAGCATTGAAATGGTCAAATACATAGGATTAATTTTCCTAACCCTAACCTTAACTAACAACTTTACACTAACATAATCAAAATTATATTAGAATTTCTACTGAAAAATACTTCTCTTACTACTTCATTTGTTGTTGATGTTATTTATTCTGAGTAACAGGTATGTGCCCTGGTGTCAGTCAGTGTCAACACATCAGAATAAGACTAGCTCCATCTATCATCATGTGTTTCATTTCAGACAGAGACAGAGACGCTGGTGACGACAGAGAGAGGTCGCAGTTCCACCATCAAGTCACAGAAGTCACAGGTCAGGTGTGTACTTTATTTAGAAATTATTTGTTGAGAAAGATATTGAAAAGAAGAATTACATTACATGTTTTCATTGTTTTGATAATATTGCTCAATCAAAGATGAATTGTTAGGGACCATCTGAAGTGCAATGACTACAACAGCATAAGCAAAACTAAGATTCCAGAAATAACTAGTTCTAATTCACCCCAACAAAACATAAGGATATTTTGTACACTGGTTTGTAGCTGTAACATATAAACATTTTTAAAAGATCTCAGAGAGAATGGACAGAACTAAGTCATCAACAGCAAAGAGACAAGTCAAAGTAAGTCAACACAACTATAATACTATTACTGTATACCTACTGCACATAACCAGATAATTATATATTTGTTTATTGTTATTTGTACAGTAAATGTCCATGTTCCTAATTGGCGATAAACCCAGTATATTTAAAGGGAAATAGACCAGTGTTTATTCAGAGTGATTATTATTTGAATATTGTGGTATCCACTTTGGACACACAGTACATATCTGAAGCTCATAAATCTCAGTGATCACAGCAGACCGCAGGAGGGAATATTTGCTGAAATGGTTTATATTGACAAACATAAACCGTATGGGTGGGAGAGGTACTTAATGCAGTCTTGCTCATTGCCAGGTACATTTCTGTGGCTTTCCGACCTCTGTGTACCGACGTAGCATAGCCGTGTTTGTGTGTTGACACACTTGGTGCTGGACATTTCACAGACTTGGACTAAATCCTGTTCCTACGTGTGGTCTCAGTGTAAACAGTCTACATGTATGAGGAACACACTGTCGTCACAAACACCATGTGTCATGGACTAATGGGCTGTGGCATCAGCCATTTTGTCTTCCTTCCTGTATGGTGCATGGACTGTGTATGGATGGATATGTAACATACAAATATAAGGTTGTCAGCAATTTTACCTTCCCATTGTTTTAATACGAAAAAATGTTTGTCTAAAAATGGAAATAATAAAAAGAATAGATAAAAGAAACACTTAACACAACCACACAAATAATCAATCACACAAAGCTGACTTCATCAATTGTGATTAGATTTCAGTTGAACAGAAAGTGAGTGTTTGGCTGTCCATGTTGTTCAGAATATACTGTTTGTATAAGAGTGATGCTACTCAATCATCAGTTTGACTGATAAAGCATCTATACCTTAGACACACTTATTATTACTTTGAGTAGAGTCTATTATTTAGAGAGTTGGTATCCTGTATCAGTTAAGTTGACTCCATCCTGCTGTGTGCATCACATGGGGATCACATACGGTGCATCTGTAAATGATCTATACCTGCTGTTGTTTTACACACGTCACATTTTGAGCTCCCTTTGGGGAGTAAACCAGTTTTTTCAGTTCATTTAAATTTATAAGAATCAAGTGAATGGAAATATTTTCCCCTCCCCTTTTTGGTGGGGGGAGTTTTATGGCTAGAAAAACAGAATTTGCGGTTTTGACGGTCGAGGTTTGATGCAAACAGCTTTGGAACCTTTTATGCAACCTGGCGTCCAGGAGACTAAAGAAAATATTTAGCTTTCCACCCTTTTGAGCCTTTTAGCCTCTGCGAGGGGAAAAGGAGAGAGGGGCAGAAAAAAATGTTCAGGAAGAAAAAAAAACTATCCCTAAGGTCAAATGTATAGAGTGGGACAACTGCCAGGTCTGCACCACTCCTCTCATACACAGTGAGCAGGACACATCAACAAGACTGAAATTAACAAACTATAGTAGTCTTATTTCTCGTAAAGACAGTTGTGATTATAAAAAATAAACATTTATTTTATTTATTTACTCATTTGCAGTCAGGCCAATGGAGCGAGATGGTCAGATAAGTCAAAAGCAGGAAAACAAGGCAGGTCAAACAAAAAAGACTTTCTGCTCACAATTGTATCTTTGTGTTGTATGTTGTGCTTCCACTGCACTTTACGCTCATTGAGAAGTCTAATCTCTGATTAACCATGATGTCATACACACACTAGTGCGGCCCAAAGCCTCCTGCATGCAATTAGCATGTAGTGTGGCCCAGCTTAATGTAAAGTCCATTACTTAAAATGGCAGCCTGATTGCATTCAGAGGTTTATGTTTGACTATAAGGTCCATGAGGTAGCACTAGGCCACACAAGGGACACTCCAGGGACAGACAGAGGACACATATGATCCTGCTACAGCACTGACAAATGACAGCTGTCAGAGTCCATTTAGATACTGTTAGTTCTGTTTTAATGGTTTAGCCTTGTTTATCTTCTTCTGGTGTGTAGCTCTTATGGTTCAGTGGAAAAAAGACATTCTGGAGATCTAAAGTACAAAAAGTAGAGAAAATTGTTATGGTCATATTGATAATCGTTGAGTGAGAAAACCCATAACACTAGCAAATAATTTTCAGCACTAATGATTACAAAACTACCTACATAAAGTCATTTAATATTTCATTTGCATATAAGCCACTTTCTGCTCTGACTTGGACTGAGTAAGACAATTTACATTATTAGTATCTCCAAATACCCCCTGGTTCTGCAGCACATTCTAGTGTTAGTGTTAGTGTTAGTGTCAGGCAGGAAGCAGCTGGAGCAGTGAGCAGGTGATGTACATGCAGTGGGTGCTGGAGTGAACTGATCCATGACTTCATAATTACTCCTGTTTTTGGGAAGACCTTCGGGTGCTGCGGGTGACCTCAGCAGTGACCTCATCAGTGACATCACAGCTCCAGTGCCGTGCCAAACAGGAAGTGCTGATTGAGAGCATGTTGTGTGTGGGCCGCTGCATATATTACATATGTCTGCATATTTAATGTCTTCAATCTGAGAGCAGCACTGTTCACTATGCTAATGGTCTGGACAGGAGGCTACAGGCTGTCATGTGACTTCAACTCTACACAACACCAAAAAGTTTATATACACTTTCTAATATATTAAAACATACTTTATAATTCTATCATTTTGATCTTACTAATGTATGAGAGATACTTTTGAACTTAGGGATTGTTTGGTCAACTGGTTCAAATTATTTATTTTTTTAGTTTAATTGTCATTCAACATATCAGGCATGAAAGAACTTTTTTTTACCCATGGACCAGTGGAGGAGATGTAGCTGAGGGCATAAGCAGAGCCTATAGAGTCTGCCAGATTTTTGATGGATCTTTGTGACCCTCAGGTCTTCAGGACAGACCTTTAGTTCATCTCTGTGTGTCTCCACATGCTGCAGGGTGCGGACAAAGGCCAAGCGCTAGCCGTGCATCAGTGAGGTGCTAACAAGACCATATTAAAACTCTATTGATCTCAGTTTGAGCCTGACCTCAGCTGGACAATAGAGCAGTGAAGATAACCTATGACCTCTCCCCAAGACTGTGGGCCTCATGTCTTATATAAGTCTTATGAAAGATCACTGAAAAAAACTTTAAGGAAATGTGTTTTATGCCCCACTAAGAAGCATTTTTCATATCTGTAGTGTATTGGGTGTATTTTTTCTTCCTTGCCACATTGGAGTCAGGATTGGTGCTTCTTGTGACTTTCAACAGTGTCAAAACATCCCTATTTACTATTTCGCCAGACTGAGGTTTGTTGGTCATAAAGGTTTTGTGGAAATGAGTCAAAAGATTACAAGTTACTATATTGAGTGCAATATCTTGACATAGGTGTTTAGTCATATTTTAGTATTACAAGCTTGTGTGTAACATCTTCTGAGAGGGGATTTATGTTGTCATTGAAGTTCCTGGACTAAAAAGACAAATTATTTCTTACTAGTGACCATTGCTGACTTTATCAAAATACATTTCATTTTGACCTGTCTTGTTAATATACCAACAAATAAATGCATGCAACAGAAACCTTTAATTAAATGTATTATATCAGTGTAATGGACCTTCCTATGTTTTTTGCAATCACGTGCCACTGTAGAAATCCCATCAGGAAACTGGTGCATATTCATTTGCATTTCTCTGACATCAAAGCACACAATCACTGCTTGAAAAGGGAAACAGCTTTAAAACATCTATAACTTGAAAATGCTGACTCCTAAATTCGTGGAAATAATGATGTCTCATTCTGGCAGACTTCTCAATCTGTCTTATCTCTTTTCTAACACACTACGATGTTTGAAGCCTTAATGACTTTTACTGTAATTACATTCCTATACGACCATATGCGCTGTGTTGTTACTGGTCAGTGTAGTCTTTGACATTGGTTTATTTCTTTGGCTACTGCTTCTCAAAACGTTTAATCTTTATCTACTCTCTTTTCAAGCCTTTTGCCTCACATACACCTCATTTCTCTTTGCTTTGGCACTGTGCCCTCTGTAGTCCATGGTATATGTGTATATACAGTACTCAGGCAGGTCTTCAGTTGTAGAGTCCTGGGCTCTTGTTGGTCATTAATACTAACTTTAAATGGACTGTGACTCTTCCTGATGGATTGGGAACTGGTCGTCAAACAGCAGGCTGACTGGAGCTCCGGGGAACGGCCGAACCAACAAGGTCATGGGTAAAAAGTCAAGAGGCCACAAAATGTTTTCAGAAGAGAAGTGAATATGCTCTATTTAGGCTAAATGGTGTAATGCTAGCTTTTATATTGTATGATGCAGCCAAGGTATTGCCCTCCCATAATGAAAAAAGTAAATTGTACAGTAACCATTCACAAAAAATCTTACATTTTCTCAGCTTACTTAGTAGATCATTTTTTTGTTTGATTTGTAGATCAGTCCTATTCATGATGTGCATCCAATTAACATTTTGAAATTCTGTATTTGTTCTATTAGCTTGTTGCAGAAAATACTTCTATTAGCTAAAATCCACACATTCTGGATTGCTTTCAAGATTTCAGTGTCCATAGGAGTTGTATGCACATATTTTAGCATTTTAAGTAGTTTTCTATTGATTGACTTACTTAAAGAAAGCCAAAAAAATTTGTTTTTCAGTGTTCCAGTGCTGCGGCTTAAGAGATTTACACTTTGCATAATCACGGAGGCTAGACTTATTTACACCAGGGTTACATCTAAAGAAAACCGGTTGAATTAGGAAATGTGTGTACACCTGATGAAAATTTGCAATAACTTAGCTTCCACTTTTGGCAAACGTTCACAAACTTTTAAAGCAACAAATGAACTGGTTCCATCCACAGACCACCTACGAGTCTAAACCTCCTGATTCCCTTCCCGAATGTGCCATGACCAATCAGACCAAACAAAAAGGGCACTTGTTTTTCATTTACCTTGACCACTTTCCTACCATGTGTCACCCTAGGGTGTCACAGCGAAGGAGTTACCCTCATTAGCCATCGTCATTCCTGATCGAAATAGCATTGGATTTTTTTAAAGCGTGTAAATATAAACTCAGCACCACCCAGGGTAGGCAAACAAACCGGGCTCCTTCGGTAAACAGAACGCCTTTTTGCAGGGCCCCGGTGGTCGCAGTGCGGTCCCACCTCGCACTACGGCCGAGCTGGCATCCGTTTGAAATCAAAATCTATCCTGGCACATGACCAGGACCCATAAATACAGCCGCTAACCTGAAGTGGACAAATTGAGAAGTGGGTGATGGAGCATAGCTATATTAAAGTTTCCAAATAAGTTATTTAAAAAAATATGTAATCATTTGGTTAATTATTATCAATAGTAAATGGTTATGGAGTGATAATAAAGAGAGTGCTTTATAGGAAAATGAGATTACATGTTTTAAGAGGGCCTCAGCATCCAAAATAGTCATATTGGTGACTCTGTCTGTATCGTGAAGCTAATTAAACTTAACCTGTATGTTTTTCTTTCTCAATAGACTGTAGTGTTGAAATCTTTGCAGTTTTATTTTTTAAGCAGAAAATTGGGAAATTATAAATAGTTTTTTATATGATCATGTTAGGCACTGTTCTATATTTTTCTAAATATCAAGGTGCATCAGTATTCACACATCGGCCCTCCCCGGTCAGCGATCAGACCCCATCACTATGAAAGAGGCCATTGAGGGCCCCGGGTGGCGACAGCTCTGGCACGCGGCTTGAGAAAATGAAAACGTTAGATTAGACGACCGCAGAGCAAAATCAGGGAAGCCAGTTTTTCAGCAAACTGATTTTTTTTTTTATATCAGAACCCACCACTCATTCTGCAGTTGATGGAGGGCAAAGGCCAAGGAATGACCAGCTCAGCAACTTTTTCACACTTTCACATTAAAGTTTATGCTGTCCCTGGCCCAATGCACTCAAATAATTTATGCAAATTTTGTTATTCTAAACACATTTAAAACACAAACACAATTTCTTAATTTCCTCTTCTATAAATTTATCAAGTGCAATCCACTCGATCACTTTAAACTTAAAAACTAAAACAAACTGGGAAAAGTTTCTGCAGCAAAAAGTAAATTTACCGCACTTCATCACAAATAAGTGTTGGACTGCTCTAAACATTGCAGATTACCAACACATTACATTATAAGCACATCCAAAAGATGATTTTTCCTAAATACAGTCATATTATTTAACCACATGTGTCAACTTTACACTCTGCAGCTGCAGCCTGGCACTTGGATGGAAAGTAGGTGTTTGAGTCGAGGGGAGACTCCACAATGAAAGTGGGTGTCTAAGAGTGATAAAATGGAGAGAGAGATCCATCCATTAAGAACAACCATTTTGGAAAGTCGTAGCTGGCAGCAAATTTGTCCCAATCATCAGACGCTAAGGACTTTATGAGGAGGGGGCATAATGAATATAGTGTTTAGGTGTGGGTCTAGCACTGGCCCCACGAGCTCTAGATGGAAGTGTACATTTCTGTGGCATCCTGTATTTATTTGAAATGCCCCTGTCTGCTCTCGTAACACAGGCACAGGCAAGTGGGCATAGAGGGCTCTGTTCCATCCATTTTGACGATGTGGTCGCGCATTAGCGGGGCTCCCCATATGTTTTACAGAAATACAGCAGTAAAGGTCACTCTATCTGCACTCACTCAATTTGTCTGTGTTTTTAAAGAACAGAGCATACAATTTGTTTCCATTTTTAGCTGAAGGTATACAATTTGTCTCCATCTGACTACGGAGGTATATTTAAGTTGCATGAAGCTTGATTCCAGGCCGCTTTTTTGGATTTCTTACAAACTCAGCTCTGTTGGAAAAAGGCAACAAGTGCAAATGGAGTTTCAGTTGTTCTCAGTTTAATTTTCAGCCAAAACAGCTGTTTAACCAAACCAGCTGCCAAGCAAAATAATTTTTCAAATTTAATGTGTCCCGAGTAACAATTGACTGATTCAGCTAACTCTTGGTGTACCATTATCCTGGAAATCTAAAATCAAAAGTCTAGTAGTTTTTACAATAGTACTCAGCAAAAGTTGCATTATGTTGCACTGAACAAAATCACCCATTCACAATTATTATTTATTTGTTTTTGACAATGGACACATTAGTTATCATACTTGAATATGAACACAACTAATTGGTAGCACTTTACAGCACTGAAATAATGTGGTAATATTCTGTTAATGAACATGTAATAATAACAATATAATAATTATGGTTTGTTTCCAAGTAACGTGTAATTACTTGGATACATTGTGTCACTATAATGTTACTAAATACATTGGATGAAATTAAAAGGGTACTTAAATAGGAACCATGTAATTGATTATAATGACTATATTAGTGTTTTGTTTATTACTTTGTAATAAACAAAACACTATTATTATTATCGCACTATTACCATATTATTACTGTGCTGTGTGTGACCTAATCATTATTGCAAAGGTTAACAAATATGTTTTTACTTCCTTAAAATTATATACTGCATGTCCAAACGTATTCTTTTTGAGGAACTTTCCTGTCAACAAAATCATGATAATGTCCAGAAACAGAGTGAAGTCAGTCCAGACATGGCCCATTATTACAACCACATGAACTTCAGAAGCAAAGGTGTGTTCAAAGTCTCCAACATTAAACCATTAGATGAAAGGATGAAGATGTCTCAACACACAGGAACAATTTTCTTTCTAATAGCACCATGTTTCCTTTATGGTGAAGACACTCAGGCAGTAACCCTCACATATGTTGGAGTGGAGAGCAGATGGTCGGTTTTGAAGCGTAAAAAAGGGCCTAATACAGCTGTAAAATATGGCATCTGGCTTCTACTGTATTGCTCCTCATTATTGGAGTTATTCACGGCCCTGACACTTTCAAACCAGGAGAAAGATGGACGCATAAAGTTGTGCTATAAAAACGTCCACCGCAGCTAAAGACCCAACACGTTTAGCCATGTTAAGTTTTAAATGGGCTGCTGTAATGGAAGCAGCAAAAACCTTTTTGTGTCAGAACTGTAACTCTAAACCCACAATAGATACAGTCGAATTTGGGGATGTGGTCTCTGGCATGGGGAATAACAAACTTTTCCTCTTGTTGTAAAAGGTAGCTAACGATCGCTAATTTGTGTATATGGTCATTCCTATGGTTTCTACTGTTTCCAAATGTATCTATAGAATATTCCAAAGAATTTATTATTTTACTTTGAAAGGAAAGTGTAGGACATTACACTTCCCAGCTAAGAGATAAACAGAATTAGAGAGTGTTTAAACTTGGTCTTAGGGATATAAAAGAACATTTTCTCAGTCATTCTCTGTCTACTAATATGAGTGAACAAATTCCATGCATGAATTTCTTTGGACAGTGAGAGAAATCTGAGAAGAATCATTATGGAGGGAACTTTCAATCTCTACAAATGTATCATTCACTTATCAAAACCTAAAATCTACTTGTGTCCTTTAAGCCTGTTGGATGATAATGGGAAATCAATTGGTTGCACATTTACATTGACATTTATGAGATATTGTACTATACTATTTCACCTATTTTATACAAATTGGATACAGGAATAATCATAAATCGGAGCCAGTATTTCCAGCCTCTTACACTACAGAGCAGGTGTCATTGCATGTTACTTCAGCCTTCAGGAGTTTTGAAACACAGTGACTTTCGCGTGAGTGTTGCTAGCGTACCTGGTTAGTGTGTCGAATCACTTTCACGCAGAGGTCTCGGGGGCGTGGCCGAGACGTTAAACTTAGATCCACGTTTTCTATGGTGCCTCTCACCTCGATTAGTGTTGACACCTGGCAAACACGTGGCACTTTCATATTTAGAGCTACATGGACATGCGACTTCCTACTGCGGTTTGGGTCACTTCCCAAAACATCTTTCCATCATATTCCTCCAATGTCACACAGATGGTTTGTTCGATTTTGTGCCGTGAAGCTTGGGTTTCAGTGGCCTTGTTGTGGAGCTGGTGGCTATTTGGCTGGATTGTGAATGGATTTACAGTGGTGTTTATTTGAGATCAGATTGCCATCAGTCTGGAGCTATGGAGCCGCAGTAAGCCATGGCACTAGACTCAGACAGTATGGACCTGCAATGGACCTGTACGCACGTAAGGCCTTCCTCTATGTGACTTATAGCTCATTCATATCCAGGAGAAAACACAAGCTAAAGATTGGTATAATTCAACAGTGTTCTAGACATTATATAAACAAGCATGCAGACTTTATTAAAGCAGGCACTGGGAATAAAATATTTAATCCACTGCCACATATCATGCATGAAATTTAAAAATATACGTTTTAGTCATTGAGTGTATATAGGGGTGGAGCCAGCTAGCCGCTACCCGCCGTGACCGCAGAGCAAATTTCAGTCGGCTCCATCGCGCCTAATTCCCATTGACTTTCATTGGACTTTCAGTTCCCCTTGCTAAGTCACTATAGCAGCCACAGT
>JAVQKG010024786.1:0-14667 GCA_036025885.1 Hypseleotris bucephala
ACAGTGGAGCTACAGGGGAGCTGTCTGGGGAGCTAGCTCCGCTCGCAGCCTGCTTTAGCGACAGTACGGGGTTTTACAAAGTGCATGAGATGCAGTATTTCTTACATATGGCGCCTTTAAGAAGACAGTATGAATCTTTATCCAATGTTCAAAACAAAATTTAAAGGTGCAAATAAATTTTACGATTATTGCAATGAACAATTATCATGATAATTTAAAAAACTACAATATATGAATGGTTAGTGTTTTTATTCCAATAAAGGATATTAGTGTCCCATCCCTAGTTGGGTCACTTCAGTAAATGTTCCACTGATTCAGCTTTTGCCTCCACTTTCTTGTAAAATAGTTCAACTTTCTTGTATAGTGAAACAAGATACCGTTTTTTCCTTTATATCACAATATTCTAGTCTATGCATTCCAGACCGCAGACAAAGAAAGTTATTTGAAAAGTTTTAATGGGTACAAACCTGCTGAACCTTCATCTTAAAGTCGTCCTGGCTGTTAGATTCCTTCATTTGGGATACACTAGGGGAGAAACAGGAAGAAGTTGGAAAAAGCAGGCTTATCCAAACACGAGGTGAACTCTGGGAGAACTTTAGCAGATTTGAATATTATATTTTTTCCATTTTTTGGTTGAATCAGTGTATTTTTGTGTGGGAGTGAGCAGTATTCTTACCTGGAGTCAGAAGCCTGGCTGAACTCAGAGGGCTCCTCATCTGTGCTGACGTAACCGTTCTCTGTGTGCACAAAATCAACCTGTCAACTCACTGTGGGTTATGCACTGTGTTCCAACTTACCAACTTCTCAGACTTCTCTCCATTTGAATATAAAATTTGAATAAAAAGGAATGAATAATACTCCTCTCCTTCACGACCCTCTATCACAGTCTCACACAAACCAGGAAGTATGTACACAAGCCAGGAGATAGGAGAATAACATAGCAGAGACCTGTTTTTTAAAATTTTAAATAAAAAAAATAATTATCTGGGAATAAAACAATACCCCCTTTACAATCTTCCTGATAGATTCTAGTTCTGAATACATAAAGGATATATCAACCAATCATCAACCAATCTGTCCTGTGAAAGCGTGTGATTGGTTAAACAGTTAATTCTCTCGCTCTAATTCAAAAACCCTTATAACACAGCCCACAGAGGGTCTTAAAGTCAGATTTTTCATAACTTCTACTATGCTGTACTTTTAACTAATTGTTTTTGCTTGTAAAAGATCAGGTACTACAGATATAAGTATTCTAATGAGAAGTATGATAATAAAATTGTAATTATTTTGCTTTGCCATACCCTGTTGTACGTTGTGTATGAGTGCCTGTAGTTCTGGAATGTACTCGGCCTTCTCTCTGAGCGCGTCCAGTATCATGTGATTATGAGACGAGCCAATCACATCCGTCTGTCTCAGCTGTCCTTCTAACAGCCGGATCTGAGACTCCTTCTGAGCCATCTGCAAACTCTGGAATTATATACACAGAAATCACTTTAAAGGTGCAGTCTGTCAGTTTCCAAAAATGAAAAGTAACTGCTTTCAAATGTACTATCTGACCCTGTTCTATAATGTAAGTGTCATTAGTCTGTAGAGGCCAGGTAGGGACTAAAGTAAAACTCGACTACTAATTGGTCAAAGTTTTTAACCTACGGACTACACCTACAAATACAATATCATTCAGATGTAAAAACCCAGCATGGCCAGCCACAACTAACACTTTTCCTATTTTATACAAAATGTTAGTCTGGTCTCTCGCTGAAGGCATTCAATTTCAAGGGTGGAGTTTATCAATGTATAGTAAACTGATCAGATCAGAAAAGAAAGCAAAATAGTGCTGACAGAATTAGTATTGCTGAAAGTGAAATGTATACATGTTTTGTATTGTATGTGCACAAACAGAGCCTAACCTTTTCTATGGATGCTTTGAGGAAGTGGTCCAGCAGGTGGCGTGCTTCAGTCAGAGAACAGGAGCTGATCACGACCGAGGTGTCTACAGAGTCCAGCTCATCCTGATGGAAATACAAACACATTAATTATGATCACATTTCATTAAAAAGACAAATAAGATGGTCACTGAGAAATTGTCTTTACATGTTTCTGTCAGTAGTAACTGATAGGTGATGTAGCTGAGGTAGTTGTAGTAGTCAAAACATTGTTGATTCTCCTTTCCTAATTTGCTCCATGAATTTCCTTTTATTTGTGTCATATACTGTAAATGATTTCGACCAGATTTACAAACTAGGGTCCGGGGGCTTTTGGGGTTTGTGAAGGTCCTGCAGAGGGGCCTCCAAAGCTTCTCCATCAAGTCTTTAAAAAGTAATTTAATAAAAAAAATAGTAGACAATTATATCTTATTTAACCAAGCTATTTAGAGTTATTAGAGAGCGATGTTTTTAATGTTTTCAATAGAAATTTTTGATGAAATAGGTGACTAACTTTTGTATTTTTACAGAAGATTTTTCAAATTTTAAGGGGGCACAACACTCCCGACTTTGGGCCTGATTTAGACTATTCTTCAATGAAACGTATACAATGTTATTTTATGATGCATTTACAGTAAGTGGACAGTGACCCTACTACCTTGGTCTCCTCGATCTGTACGATGGTTGCCTGACAGTCAGAGAGGCTGTCATTGATGTAGTCGATGTTGGCATTTAAAACCTCCATGTCTTCGTTTACTTCCTGAATGAGGCGGTCCTCAGCCTCAGGCCCCTCCCCATCCGCCATAAGTACCTCCCTCTTATGGGACAGAGCTTCCTGTTGGGCTGTCAGCTCCTCACGCTTCTGTCTCACACAAAAGCAAAGTGTTTGAAAACTTACAGGTAAAGTGGTTGTAACTGGCTATTACATTACAACAACATAGAACTAGATTATTTATAAACAGCAAGAAATAGATTGTGCTGGATTAGACCAGGGCTCAAGACTATTCATTTAATCAATGTTTTGATGTGTTGATATCAACTGATTATTTTTTTTGTCCCAGCTTACTGTAAATCGATTCAATCATCTCTCTTTGTATTAAACTTTTCAAAAAAAGTTTCAGATCTTAAATGTAAGTTACACTATAAGCTTGTATCAGAAAATGCCGATATTGTCCATACCTTGATGAGCCGGTCCATGTCAGCCTCCACATTAGAGACAGTCATCCTCTGCATCACAATGTCCCTGATCCTCCGCTCCAGAGTCTGCCACTTCAGTCGGGCTGATGTCGACCACACTGGTCTGGACGAGGGAGCCAAGAGGAGGGGCTTACGCTGGACCTTCTTCCTACTGCTACAATAAGAAAGGCAGGGAAAATGTTATGATTCAACTTTAATATACATAAAAATCAAATTCAAAAAGTATATGTTGTACTTTTTCACTCCACACAGTTTAGTAACTTAAAGAGGTGTTCTACGGGTGCCGCTTTTTGAACCCCTTTGTTGTGAGGCAGACATATTATTCACAAAAATACACTGGTTGCTTCAATCAAAAACATTGCACATATAATCTCCTTTGCATCTGCATGTTTTTTATTATAGGTAAACTAGATAATCTAAAAGTCCAATCATGAATGAATGTGTCAAGTTGGGTAGTATTAATGTTAAAGCTGCTTTAAATACAAAACTGTAACATTACCCTATGACTCTTGTCCCGTCCATGCTGCCCTCGCTCTCTCCCAGATATCCTCCGTTCATGTTCTTGTTGTTCCATTGTCGGACCAGCCCGCTCACGTTGCCTCTCCCAGGTTCGGGCTCTGATGTTGGGGTACCCGTGGACATCTCTGCTCCTGAGTCTGTGGTGGACGGAGGGGAGTGGGACCATCTCGATACTCGGCCGGCCACACGGTCAGACATGGGCTTGGCCAGTCTTCTGAGGGCAGACACCTCCTGGGTCTTCCTTCGTAATACTATCTCCTGCTGTCGCTTCTGAGACTCCAGTGCTCGGATCTGGTACTGAGAGAGGAGCGGGACTTTTATTTGACTAGAAATTTATAATTTATTTGTATTGAGCCATATTAAAGTTTGTTCTTCTATTATGTTGTTATGTAATTTCTGGTGAACTAGATTTTTATGTTGACAGTTTTGCTGCTACCAAATACATGCCGGGACAAGCATGTGACAAGCAAGCTCTGAATATGGGCCGCACGCTCTACTGACTGAGGTGGCCAGTAATTTTATTCTAATTTACAATAAAATTCCTGAAGATGACAGAAGTCTAACCTCCTGTCGGCGCTGTTCCTTCTTGAGTTGGGCAATCTCTCTGTTTCTCTTGGCCTCCACCATCTTCCTCCTCGTCTGCTCCTCCTTCATCTGCTTCATCAGTGCCACCTGCAGACCACACACAGCTCAGCACCACACAGTATATTACCCTAATAGGGATGAGCGATATGGCGATAAAAATCAAAATTCTGATATGAAGTTATGAAAATTAAGCTAATCTGGGAAGATTGTTGAATTGTGGCACAGTGAATTCAAGGTCAACTAAAATTGTGAGAAAATCTAATTGTGGTCGCGGCTTAATAAAGATTGTGATATTATCTTTTTACCATATTGCCCTCCCTAACCCCTCATACAGTATATCTGTGGTGGTCCTACCTTGGCCTTCTTCATCTCCGTGACCTCGGTCTGGAGTTTTTTGAGTTCACGTTCGTATCGTCCCTGGTTTTTCAGAAGTCGAGCGTGTTCTTTCTGAGCCGCCTGTAGCTTCTGTAGATCTCTGTTCATCTCTTTGAGTCGTTTCTCATATTCCTGCTTTATCTTATTGGCCTTTTCCTCTGTGTAGTTCTCCATTGTCACTGTAAAGACAATACATTTTAATTGTATAGATCTGAAAAAAAATATCCGATTTAGAGTTTTAATAGAGGTTAGGTAGAATGTGGCTAAGGGTTCTGTTTTAGAAGATGAGAAGTGAAGAGCTGTATTCTGTATATACTGTATATATGCTGTGTTTGTAAATGTTAGTTATGGTCTCACTGAGGTTGTGGAGGACACGGTCTCTCTCCAGCTGTGTGTCTTTGATCTTGTTCTGCAGAAGTATTAGTTTCTCTTCATATTGAAGCTTCAGCATCATCAGCCTCCTCTGACTGTTCTCCAGTTCATCGATCAACTTCTGCTTTATCTCAATCTCACACGTCAGGTCGGCCAGGTCTGCCTGGAAGTTACCTACAACACACACAGGCCAAATATAAACCACGTATGCAGTACAATAATATTGTTTATCGCAATAAAAATACTGACAATTAATCATAATTGTGACAATCTTTATTTAATATACGTTCATGTGATCATTGCTCACAGAAAAAGAATGTGCAAAAAATGTTCGTATTCATCATACAATAAAATCTACTGTTGTGATTTGAGCATTTTTTTATTTCTGTTTTAAACTCGTACACATTGCTTCTTAATTACCGTGATACTATCCTTAATCGCAATTATTATGGCCAAGATAACTGACGAAGCATGCTGATGTATTAGTCTAATACTCCTGTAATACTAATACCTACCCTTATCATCCGAGTCCGAGTCTGAATCGACTAAACTCTCGTCGCTGTCGAACTCGTCTTCATCGTCTCGTCCCTCCTCCTCATCCTCAGCCTCATCTTCCTCACAGCCGCTCTCCTCCTCTTCCTCCTGCAGCGGAGACATCAGGTCCTACAAACCCAGTACAATATATTTTAATGCAATACGAACATATTGTTTTTTTGTGTATTTGGCGCAAATAGCCAGTCTATTACTGCCATTTACAACCCAATCCCACTACATCAGTCCTTGATCATACCTCAGTGCAGTTGTCGTCTGAGTCAATCTCTCCGTTCTGTCCGTTCTGCGTGTTCTCTCCGTTGTGCCCGTTCTCTCCATTCTCATGGTTGTGAAGTTTCACTCGTTTCTTCAAACCCTTCTCCAGCTCAGGACTGTGAGAAGAAAAACATCAGTAATTAGAAATTCCCCCTATATGCAATACTAAAATAAACAATTCTAGTGTCATTTTTGTCATTTTTGTGTCCATTAGACTGACAACAGGACTTTCTTTTTTCTGTGACTTTACCACAGCCACAGGAGTAGGTGTCAGATTTCACAAGACAGCAGAGCCAAGAGAGGTGTCATTCTTTGAAACATTTCTGGATCAAGACAATGATCCAATTCAAAATCTAATAAATTCTTCCTTGTATAATTCCTGAGCTTCTCTGAAAATGTAATCCAAATCTGTTCAGTAGTTTTTGCATAAAGCTGCAAACAAACACACACATGCCAACACTACCAAAAACATCACCTACTGGGCGGAGGTAACAATAGTAAACAATATTAACCAAGTGCAGTGATTCTTAAAAAAGGTAAAACTCATTTTGAAGGCCTAGTGGTTCAAAAACATGATCTGTGTAAAAGTCTTGCATGTGGACTTTAGTGTGCTTAGTCAGTTCATGTCCCCACAGTTCACATCTGGACTTTATTAAGACTATTTTCAGTTTCAGCTTTTAAATTTTATCACCAGTTTGACCCTCCAGCACTAAACCCTTCAGCCCTGCACCAGTCTCTACATCTTTCTACACTTTCTCCTTTTAAAGTTTAATTATAGGTGGCACACTCCTGCCTCTGACCCACTAAGCCACTGAATGTTGTGACCAGATAAGCTCCACTATTAGGTTCTTGCTGCAAACCATTCATATTTAAACTAGGCCCATTGGAGAACTGACATAAGACTAATGAGGGCAAGGATAATTAAAGTAATCACTGTGACTCAGCTTTTTAAAAACAGAGGTAAAACAAGTTGCTTTATAGGTGATCTATGCAGGGAAATTATGTAAAAAGTCTGTTCTTTCAAAATAATATTAAGTAATTTTTAGTATTCAGGAATTATTGAAAAACGTTTGTTACTATTGGTCGCAATTTAACAGCACATGACAACAAGTTTGCATGCTTGCAACTAACTATTTTCTGATTCTTTACAAATATTTTAGTCTGATCTCTCATTGATTAAACTAAATTTCAAGGGCAGAGTTTACCAATGTATAGTAAACAAATCAGAAACATCAGACATGACGCTAAGGCCACACATGAGTCTACTGCACATTGGTCTGAAGTTGACTTTCAATATTTTGAACTAAAAAATTGATTAATAAGATATTAAAAAATATTATATTTTGAAATCCCTAATATATTTTAGTTCAAGATAGATAAAATGGTCTCTGTTATGTTGCTAACCAGGATAGTACCTCATCCTCCTCTGCCTGCGCTCCTTCTTCTTCAGTCTCTGGATGTCCAGTTTGGCTCGCCGTATCACGTCGGTCATCTCGGCCTCCATGGACAGGGGGGCAGGGGAGGAACCAAGGGGGTGTCCAGCACTAAGGGAGGGGCCACAGGGGAGCGAGGGCCGCGTGGAGAGACGGGTCACCTGTCTCCGCAAAGACTCATTCATGGCCTCACTCTCCAACAGCTTAGACCTGAGAAAGAAATTTTATTGTCAGTTAAGATGTGTGTGACCCTATCTTGCAATGGTAAAAATATAATGGCCAGACCTAAACCAAGCATCTTCTAGTTCAGGGGTAAATGCGCCATTGAGCCACAAATTAGTTTAATTAATATGACATCTTGTAGTGAGCAACTTTGCAATCATACGCAATCTAATATTCCTGGACCCATATGATGTTCCTTATGCACACAAACTAACTTTGTCTAATATTTAATATATATATATATATATCTGTTTGAAATTTTATGAAAAAAGCATGCAAATACTATGTTGCAACTGTAAGCAATCTAACTGACACTGACTCAACATTTCTGGTTACAACCAAGGTAGTTTAATAAAACAGTGTTTGTATAACGTCCTGGAGTTCTTGGAAGCACTGCTATTTGTGTTTTTGTTATTACTACAAGGATTAAGTGTTAATAAGACAGGGATTGTATATAAAAATGTGCAGTGTTTTGTAATTTATACAACACACACAAAAAAAATAGTTTAATAGTCAACATATTTTTACCCAGACTAAGTGTGTAGTCCTTACCTCAATTCTTCCACTTCTCTGATGTAGTTTTGTATCAAAGTGCCAATCTCTTCATTTCCTTCACCTGGACAACAAACAGCAACAAACAACCCTTAAAAACTCCAGAATAAAATTGCATATCTTCTCGAAGCAGTGTTTTATGTGTATTTGTTGTCGTACTTGACTTGGTGAGCAGGTTGCTGACTTCATTGGCGAGTAGATGTGTGACTCTGCTGTTGAGGTGGTCTATGGTCTCCTGCATGGCTTTGACACGGAGGCGGAGAGTGTCGCTCTCTCGCTGTAACATGGTGTTTTCTTGATACAAATCACTGTACGCTTCTGATCCATCTTCACACGCCACGCGCTTCCCCTGTGGACAGAAAAAGACAGAATACAATGCAAAATGTAAGCATTAAAAACAGAAAAACTCACTAGTCGGTTTATAGACCTTTTCAAAGTTTGTAAAACGAAAGTTCTATATTCCAGAATGGAGGCAACTGAAATTCTGGAAGTGTGAACATTCATATAACAAACAAACACAAACAAGGGACTATTAAACTTTTTATAAAAACATATATAAAAGTATGCCTCATAAAGTGGGACAATTGCTCTGACATTTGATTTGTAGTTGCCTATTCTCCTCTGTTCTCTGGCCTGAACAATTCACCACAGAACTACAATTTAATAATCTTTTTTTTGTGTCCGTTCTCTATAAACTCTAGAGATGTTTGTGTGAAAATCCAAGCAGATCATCATCAGTTTCTAAAATAGATCAGTCCATGCCACATTTAAAGTCCAAACCAGGACTAAATCAGGACTAAACCAGGGCTAAACCACATCTGGTCTTCAACATATCTAAAGGCATTGAGTTGTTGCAATGTAACTGTTTGCAGCTGAACATTTGTACCTAATAAAGTGGCCGGTCAGTGAGTGTATATATTTGCTCATTGTTCTGAAACATCTACCTATTGTTGGCAGTGGATTACGAGCTGTCTGTTTGTCAGGGGCTAATCAGGTCTGTATTGTTGAAGTATTCAGTGAATAATGCTGTATATATTCTGTTGTGTGTCTCTGTTTACTCCATTCTCTCACTTAAAACCATCTCTAATATGCTATAGACTATTACCCTGCAGCGAAGGCATAAACTAGATTTAGCCACCCTGATTATTATACAGGTAAATGGGAGATAAGCGAAGTTCCTATTACTGTTACAGTGCATTTTTAACATGTCTTAAATTGTCCACTTAATGTTTTCTGGGCTGTTAACACTGTTCTACTGTTGTTTCTACCTCAAACATATACCCACAGTTGTGTTTTTGTTACGTGTAGCCATGTTTGAGTGATTAAGTCCTCAAGTCTAGTCCTAGGACTCTCCAAGAGTTGAAAACACAATAAACTACAATCAATGTATGCTCTTGCACTGTCAATAAACACACCCAGAGAATCATTAGTGCTACCACCATTTAACTACATGATTGGTGAGGATGTGTGTTTGGCTGTGAAGGTGCAAAAGAACATAATAAAGGACATTTAAATGTACCTAAAAATATTACTGTAACACACATTTGTAACATGTCCCACATTCTCTCACTTAAACGAGATTTAAATGATGTCCCACATTTGGTCCATCATGATCCCAAGCTAAAAGATGTAAAGGTCAATTTGTAAGCTGTACCCACTATCAGCCCCATTAACCTCCAATTAAAGTAATTAGCATGAAGCACTTCTTTTGTCTTTTACCCTCTGTATCATGGTCTCACCACTTTAACTGCACCAATGAGCTCAGAGGGCAAGTCCCATACATGCAGCTTCTATAGAATCAATTCACTTATACTCCCTACAACACAGTCAGTGCATAATGCTGAGGCTGTATAGATTAATCTTCCATAGACAGCTCCTGTTTGCATCGGAGGCATAAAGAGTCTTTATAATGATAGTTAATTTATGGATACTGTAAACGCTGTAGGCTGGGATTCTGCTTTTATATAGTGCTCTGGATATACTGTACATTATGCAATTCTATTGATTCATTAGTAAAGTAGTCCTCCCCTATTCTCTGCGCCACCCATCTTTCTGTTTACATGTCACATACTAATTATCTATAATCAGTTATCATGATATCCTGATTTGAGGGGTAAGCGACCAGAGGACTGCTGGTTCAAATCCCCAAGCAGATACTGTCAATGTGTCCCTGGGCAAGACACTTAACCCACATTCCCATCCCATGTATGAATGTGTTAGTATGACTATGTATATGCATAAGACTAATCCATAAAAGGTATTTGCGACTCAACATCACTTGAAACTAAAAATTATAATCACTTAGTATTTTGAAGGCAATCAGTTCAATTTGGACAAGTAAGGTAATTTATGGAATAAGTTAAGAAATGAATGCAGTTTTTCAATTAATGTATTTTCTTTGATGAAATTTTAATTATTGGAACGGTGAATACTTCAACTGTATCTCACAAACAAGTTGACTTTCTCAAATTAGGAAACTAAATTTAAGAACAGCCA
Organism: Hypseleotris bucephala; assembly: GCA_036025885.1. Lineage (NCBI taxonomy): Eukaryota > Metazoa > Chordata > Actinopteri > Gobiiformes > Eleotridae > Hypseleotris > Hypseleotris bucephala. Next base: position 10,481 of record JAVQKG010024786.1, read on the forward strand.
GGTTTTGTGAAATTTACAGAAAATGATTCATTCCAATAAACCAATACAGCAGCTTGCCATGTCGATACAGTACCACCCAAAAAATCCTGATATATTGATATTTTGATCTTTTGTCCCACCCCTAGTTGTGAACAGTTAGAAGCAGCACTCACAGCCTTGTAGTCCAAGATCTCCATTTGCAGACGGGCGATCTCTGCTCTGAGTGCGTTGATCTGTTGACTGGTCTTGTCCTGATTCACCATCACCTTGTTCTTGATGTTCCTGGCTCTGTTAGCGTATTTCAATGTGTTCAAAGTCTCCATAAAGTCTCGATCCGAAGGGCTGACACAGGCAATCATCACAGTACGACTGGGTAAAAACATACAAAAAAGACAAATCACTTATTAGCCAATTAGCCATGTCTACTTTTTATTCAAAGGTGGGGTCTGGTTCCAACGTATGTTAACTAAAAAATAACTATTTATAGCCTACACATAACTTGAATTGCCAGTATGATGCGTTTATTAGTGAATGTTTTGATACTAACCTGTTTCCTCCGAGTGAGTCTTGTAGTAGTCTGGTCAGTTTAGAGTCTCGATAAGGAACATGTCCTCCCTTCTTGGTCTGGTCTCCTAACGCACTGATTACATTACCCAAGGCCAGCTAACAGAAACAAAAAAAACATGTTATTAAAACTTTCTGTAACTTTCTATTTCCTGGACAAATGATTATCTTTGCTACTATGGGCCTTAGATGGGTTTACAGCTTGGACAATGGCAGTTAGTCACACACACAGACAGACATGCAGACCAGGGCTGCAAGTTTAGTTAATCAATTAATTTGTCAACTAGAGAAGGGGGTATGAAGTTTTTACTTCATCCTACTCATTTTTGAACAGCTCTTTTGTTTTCCTGATGTTTGTCAAATTTTATAAATTGTTTGAAATAATGTCATCTCAAACATTTTTTCAATTAATCAATAATCAAATAGCAAAAAAAAAGCAATAAAAAAGCGGTGGTGTGGAGGGTAAGCTATCTGACCCTGTTCTTTGATGTAAAGTTAGCTGTAAATAGTCTGTAGAGGCCAGGGAAGGGTCTAAAGTAAAACAATAATTATGACAGAATACCTACTTTACATCATAGAACAGGGTTTTTTATGTTTTTTTTTTAAAAATCAAACAATCTTACAGACTACTCCTTTAAGACCCATTGTAGCTGGGACAAAGTCAATAATAAAAAAGTCCACACCAGTCCACAGTTGATGGATATTCCCTCTCTCGCTCTCTCTCCCGTCGCTCCGGTTCTCTTTAGTCGTTCGGATCCGGCCAGATCCACAAAATGAAACTTGGCCATCAGCGTCTCGTACTCGGGCTGGGCCAATGAACCAGAGTCCACCCCATTTATATCACCATTTGTCTCTCCTCCATTCTGTAAACACACACACAAATTTTTCACTAAATTGAGACAAAGCCTAAGTCTATTTATTATCATAAGCTTGCATCCAGTTCCTTGCCAACTTGCTCTGTCAGCATTCATTTACATTGATTACACTGTACAAGAAGGTCCTAAATATTTCAACTTTCATATTCACTGTACAAACTTTATCCAACAGTGATACGTTTAGCTAACAGTCATTAGCTAAATGTACTAGTGTTTTTTTTAATTAGCTTAAAAAAGGAGGTAATCCAGATGTAATCAATGCTTTAAAAATAATGCAGATAAATTAGTGTTACCATGTGTGCTGGCTGACACACTCTCATCTGACACAGGTGGATGGTGAAGATAGCATGAGATCGTGAACTCTGAGCGTTCATCTGAGTACTGGCAGTGGTCCGAGACAACGCCCCCAGCTTTAGACACTGTAACAACTGCAGGGCACAAACAGTGAAGAAACAAGGGGAATATCTATTATTTCAACATTTTCAAAGATGATGTTTATAAATTTTCCATTTAATTTGACAGACTCTGGATGTGTACCAGCTTTTCTTTGGCTTTTATAGCTTTTTACAGCTTTTATAGGGCCAATTATACAACTCAAATTCTGATCTTTTGATAGTTGTTTAACATTTTGAAATTAACAGATGCCATTTGCCATTGTCACAATTAATAATTACAACTAAGAGAACACGAAAACTCCACATAGAAGGGCCTTAACTACCCAGTCTGCGAATCAAAGCCAGGGATCTTTTTCCTTTGAGTCAATAATGCTAACAGTAGATGGTTTGTAGTGTATAGCAAAACCTCACCTCTTCCTCTGATTGCACCAGTCTCGAGGTGACTCCTGAGGTGTAGATGCTGCCGCTGCTGTCTTCATGGATCTTGATGTTGGACTTCCTCCCTCGGCTCTCTAGGTCTCTGGATCCATCAAACAGGTCCAAGACCTCCTCATTGTACAACTAGGAATCACACAGAAGCAAGTATTAAGCACAAAGTCCAAAGTTGGACTAAACCATGTCTTACCCTTACCCAATTATAACCTAGGCTTAAATCAGAACTAAACTAGGAATAAATCAGGTATATTCCAGGTCTTACTTAGATATAAACCAGACTTAACCCAAGACTAACCTAGATCTAACACAGTACTAACAGAAGACTAAGAAGAAAAATCCATTGAGTGGCGAAAATGCCTTTCTGATGCCAAAATACAATGATAGCAAGACCACAATAATTTAAATAACTACAGATTACAACCAATGTCAAAACAAAGATTACTTATGTTGTGTACCTAATAAAGTGGCCAGTAAGTGATGTTTAAAAGACTATTATTCTACACAGCCCCCAAAGAGGTCACCATATTGACATGTGAGAAACTGGAGTGGTCAAAGGTTACAGAGGCCATCCAATGCTCAGCTGTTTGTGGCTAATGCTAACTACCCTTGTTTACTATCAACACAGATAACCCTCTGACCTCCACATTCACACAAACACATGAGACAAATGGAAGTAGCATACAAGATGTTTACTAAATGGAAGATAAACAACATTCTATAAGTTTAGCAGCTCTCAGAATAAAGTCATATAGTATAGTTTGTCATCCAGCCCTCTAAGAATAAGTGTAGTAAAAGACAGGCACCTCCTAATATATATGTGAATACACAGAGTTTTGTATCATAAAAGCATAGAGCCTGTTTATGATATAGCCTCTAGAAGTACAGATGGCGCAAAAAGTTTAAGAACCCCTGAATAGAGTGTAATTGGCACTATATATTGGCACTGTGTTGAAGAGTTTCAAAATAATTTGATTTTCAACACATGACCACCACAACATTTTTAGAAGAATAACTAACTCTAGCTTTAAAAAGTCAGATTTTTTTAATGTTTGATGCTATGGACACAGACAGATCCATGTTTTGTCAACCACCCACATGACATTTTTGTATTCATATGATTCATGCTTAATTAGATTAGTGATAACAGGCTACTGGACTATATTCTGTCTAATTTGAACAGATTCTGTACAAGCAGTAGTGGACTCATCCCTCACAGACCGACCCAGGCCCTAACTTGATTTTGAGGAATGGAGTGGAATGTGTGAGACCTGATTTATGAGGGTCATTACCTCTGACATAACTCCTCCATCATCACAAAACATAACAAAACCTAACAAAACATACACCAGACACTAAACAGAGAGGAGCGAGTTGTGAGGGAGGAATTATATCAGACAAATGTGGTTTCCTCTGGGCTTCTGTTGCCCTTATCTGGTGTGGAGGAGACCCTTCAGTAGATAGCCAAATGACTGCTAAAAATTATATATGACCAATGGTTCTTAGCAAAATAGTGCAAATGTAGTGGTTTTCCCATTCATGTTGACAAGGGAACATCCCACATTTGTATATTTTTAATATTGAATCACATTTTTTTTCATTGGTTTTAAAGCTTTTCATTTTGTAAAATATTTTAAAGCTTAGGTCCAGAGGTTTCCCACATTAAGAAATAGAATGCAACAGTACCCGCCCCCCTCTGATCATGGAAGTAAAAATCCCATTTATTTTTCAAATAACTTTTAAAAATCCATATTATAAAGAATTTTCAAAGATTGATGAAAGCTAATCAGCTAATCATGTTCATAGTGCAAATATTTTTAGGTAAAAAAATCTGAATATGAAAACTCAGCTAAATTCAAGTTTCAGTTACATTTTCAGATTGAATATATTCACAAAGAGTCCAGCCCCTCTCAAGGAGCTGCGTTCCAGAGCCCAAGCTATG
>JAVQKG010024861.1:0-20120 GCA_036025885.1 Hypseleotris bucephala
GTGAAATAGGACAATGATACTTTCAAAAACAAAGACTGCATAGATTACATTCGAAATGCACAAGAGAATGAGCCAGTACAAAGACAAACTTTTTTCCAGCGTCACAAATGCCACTCAAAATAGAGCGGCTTACATAAAAGGTCTGCAGTTGTTTACCTCCTTTTCGTTATAGGTGGAAATATCATCAAATTAAATTTCACAGCCGGAGCTGAAATCTCGACTAATCCAAACATTGAGCCGAGGAGAGCGTTTTAATTAAAAGCCCAGGGATAGCTCAGGTGTAGAGAATAAGTCTGATTTAGGTGAAAGGTAAGAATCAACATGAAAAGCCGTCTACTTCCTTGTTCGGTGATGCCCTTGAAATCAGCACTCAGCATGACGAACTGATTTGCATCTACTGTACTCTGTGTGTGAGCTACATAAGACTTCTCCTGCCTTCATTAACAATAATAATACTGCAAGTTAGCATATTTTATCAGGGAAAATAATGCAGCGTGATTAGATGGAAATTATGACAACATTGTTTGTTTAAAAAGGCATTAGGCCGAATTATTCAGCTCAATTACGATGCTACTTGTTTTGTCGAGTTAAGTTGAATACATGTTTAATTAGGACATCGAGTTCTCAGAAACCATAGCATCTAACTATACATGGGCCTCTTCAACATCTTATTCTTATGATATTGTCAAGTTTTTTGTTTTTACATACAATTATACTTGTTGTATACTTGTTGAAATTATACTATGGTGCTTATTCTGTAGAATTTGCCCTGGACAGTAACTATTGTTTGTCTTTCTATTGTAGGTTTTAACTGAGGGCTGTAAAGAAAGATAGGGTATAATTTAGTATTCCCATAAGGAAATTTGTTCTCTGCATCTGACCCACCATTTAGTGCCACTGGAAGGAGAAGTGGGTGACCACATGTGCAGATCTTTATTGTGCATGTTTTAGAAGAAAACAGTAAATACACATGTGCTGTTAAGAACATGAGAAAATAAAAATAAAAATCTTGAATCTTAAAATGTGGCGGACCCCAAACATACCATGCTGCGCTCCGTCACCTTGAGCCGAGTGATGTTCTTGCCTTTAGTGTGACAAGTCAGCATCTTTTTCTCTTGCCTCCATATACTGTAGTACCTCTCAATGCCTCCTCTCTAGTGTGGGCTTCAAATTCACCCTTTTCAGCACATCCTTTAATGCTCCACTATTCTGGTCTCCTAGCCTCACCTTGTCTCACCTCATCTCTTCACTTCTCCAATGAAACCTCTTTTTTTGATCCAAATAGTGCAGTAAGAGGAATCATAATACATTTTTGTCTCGGGGCAAATGCTCGAATGGAAAATGCAAGCCCAGCCAGTCAAATATAACTTTTTAACTCATTGTTTCTTCTCTGCACTTTAGATCATTTTCAACTCAACTCCACATGAACCTTGATAAGGGATGGCACCAACCTGCAGCCATAGCTGTTGCTAGTTACAGGGGTTTGGACCTCTGTATTTTTCTGTTTATTTATTATATCCTAATAGGGCCAGGACTTAAGCTAGAAGTATAGATATTTTGGACAAATCAAAAATAAAATATATAAACATATATGTAAAATATTGAGTTAAATAGAAATATATAAAGTGGGCCCATTATGCAAAATTCACTTTTTTGAGCTTTCAACGATGCTGCGGATGTTGTTCCACTGATTGGTTTTCTGAAGTGTTAGCAATTTTAAAATCCATTTTCTAAAATCAGCGCAATCCATTTTTGTTATTGCTCATGCTCTGTATTCCAAATAAGGTTGCATAGCCTTTAACAAATACACAAAGCCATAAACCACAACAAAACATAGAACAAAACCAGGTCTAAAACTGGACTGGACTACGGTCAAAGCCAGGTTTAACTCATAAGTCAATTGTTCCAAGTCTATAACTGGTCTTGTAAACCTAAAACAAGTATAAAACAAATTGATTTAGACTAATCCAGGACAGAAGCCAGTTTAAACCAATACAAAATAAGATTTAAACCATGATATATCTTCTCAGATTGTTTAGAGTTGTTGAGGTAACAGCCCTACCCGCAACAATAGCAGTGGGCTCTCTCTTGAGGTCTTGCACAAATGCCAGGCAGAATCAAACAATATCAGCATACAAGTGAAACACCCTGAATGATACAATTTGTCATGCGCTCACACTCACACAGCTATGCACACAGTAGACATGCAGCATCCTGAGCCCTAAGCTTCTCGTGTCCCTGATGGGATACAGTGCCTTGCTGCCGGTGGTGGTGGTGATAAAGCATTTCCAGGCTGTTCTTGCCCAGCCCTAACCTCCCGCCGGTGCCTCTTCCTGCTCCACAGAACCAAGCCCCTGCTGCTTAAATCTATCGATCTCCACCACCACGCAGCTACACCCGAAACAAAGACACACTCCTCCTTCTTTTAAGAGTGAAAAGCAAACGCAAGCTTGTTTATTGTGTTTTCTATTGCCAAAACTATTGACAAAACCTGGTCTTAAAAGGAGAAAAATGTTTCAGTATTTTAAAATCTGTGTATGAGCAGTTAGATTTTTTTTTTTACTTTTTGAATCATAGATTCTGACATATGTTTGCACATAATCTATTTAACAAGTATCTATGGCAAAGAAAACCAAATGAACTTATATGCCCTCAAAGTCTGACGGCAATTAAAAGGCAGGAAAAAAAATGACAATGTTAAAATGGCACTTAAGCTCGCCTGGCTGGACCCATTTCTGTTTGAGTGGCTACTGACGACTCCCAATTCTCTCGACCAATTATCTGAGCACATATCTAAGCACAGCAGGGCCACTCCCCTCCCCTGACCAATCAGAAATCTAAGTGCCCGAGGTTACGCTTTGTGGCAAATTAGTTTCCACACAAATTCAAAGATTGTTCCAAAGTTCAGTTTTACTAAATGGCAATTTCAGGCTAGAAGATTGTAGCCTTTCCAAGAACATCAAATTATCTTTGAACAATGTAAGATAAAAAGCAGTCATTTTAAACAATACAGACATAAATGATGAGTGGAAATATTTAGGGCTTGTTGAATTATACAGTGGGTTTGTTATGTGCTATTTTCAGGCCAGAGAGTGAGAAGTGCAGAAGGCTTTATCATGCAGTTTAACCAAATCCCAGTATCAGTGAAGAAGAGAAAAGGGAAGTATTTTCTCTACAAATGCACAGAAGAAATTGGAATTTACATGCTCTTGTTGCATTATTTATTTATTTATTTTAAAAGGAACTAAAGCAGGTCTAAACCAGGACTAAACATGGAAGGTGAAACTTAAAAAAAGCATAAATTATTCTAGCTAGATTTTCCTTTTTACTGTAACAACATTTACATAAAAAAAATACATTGGACATAGGCACATGAATGTACAGTATGCATATGCTAAAACTAATCGTCATGCAAATCACCCAGCAGTCCGAACCTATTACCACATTATGTCATGAGCATCCATTTTATTGGCAGGCTGGAATTAAAACTTTATCCACTGGCAAGGGTTCTGTGAGTGGCAATAATTGAGGGAATATTGCCTGTCTCGAGGAGTGAGCCGCGCTTTACGTGAGGGCCCAGAAAGTCATTTCATTTTTCTGCCCATTACTTTTTTCCTTTTTCTTTTTTTGAATCAAAGTGGTGTTGAGCTGGCGCTTTGAGACTACAGGGGATGGAGATGGAACATGTGTGTCGGATGAGTAGGACTGATGTGACTGAGGGAATTACCTGAGAGAAAGATGAGGAAAAGACGGGTGAGGGGACGCTGAGGGGAGTGTGAGCCGGCATCAGAAGCAGATAGGGTCGTAGTAATATATATGTCACAAGTGGGCCATTGCGAACCATTCTGCTTCTGTTTTAACCCATCCACCATCTTGCTCCACCCTGTTCCATCCAAACTCTATTGCTATCCACTTTCACCTCTTCTATACTTTTCTCACCCATCCCGCGCTGTTTACTCTGACATTAATTTGACAGGCCTAGGGTTGACAGACTTGAAGACAGCAGGATAAGCGATTGTCAGTGCTGGCATTGTCGGGCAGCTGCTGACTGGCCGGGGATGCGGGAGACGATGGAGAAGCGGCGGCCAGCTTGGGAATTGATGGGGAAGGCGAGGGAGAGCTGTCGCTGCGGTGTGATGCGATGAAGTGGGATAGACGGCCCTTGAGATGCCCAGAGGGGGTGGAGGGAGTGAGGCGGAGAGAGTGGCAGTGCAACCTCAGCCAAGCCCGAGATGTCCGAGCCATCGCCCAGTCGCTCCTGTCTGTCCCTGGGAGCCAAAAACAGCCCGCGGATGTGTGTGACACTGTGCCACCTCTTTGATTACCACGGAGCAATCTCACACAGACATCAGCAAGACACCTTTCATACCTCGGCCTTCACGCGAATACTTTTCCCATCAGTCATCAAACTGTGCAGGCATGTAGAGAGGCAGACATTTTCTTTCAAACACTGTAGTTTGACCACATACTTGAACCGTGATGGATTGAGCAGATACTATCTGGCTATCCGTAAAAACTGACAAGTTCACCATGAAAATACAGAATGAAAAAGTAAATTGTCTCAGCAGCAGTGCTCGCTTGTATCAGCAAAGGCCTGTTAGTCACCCTAGTTTATCTAAAGAACAAATAAATCAATTAAAATGAAGGAAACAGGTGTAGCAGCAGATAAAGAAAGTTAGTGCTTTCATGGAAGTGAAAAGCTACAAGCAAGTGAGCATGCCAGCTGGACACAAAGCCAGGAGTCCCTGAAGGGCTCGCATAAACTTATGTAACCTATTGAGTGGTAGTCTGGCACGTACACACACCACACACACATAAAGCAAAGAGAGTATTGTGTCCAAATGAAGTCACACACATTTGTGCATAGCCCCAGCAGTTGAACACATAACACTGCAGATGCCAATGTGACTTCATGAGTGGACCAACATTCCAAACACACAAACAAAAACACACTTATGGCAAACTTGGCTGCTGCAAGGAAGTCAGCATTACTTAGGATTAAAACAAAAGGGGCCCAATGCTTTGACATTCTACGCATGCTACCCCATTCATCCTAATCTCTTTTTTTTGAGCAGAATACAACTAACTGGCTGCTGTCAAACTTTTCATTCTAGTTATCATTTGCATGTTTTCTAGGATTTAACTATAGATCCAATTATAGGTTTCCTGAAAACTCGCTCAAAAGATAAACATGTATGCCTCTACTCCACATAGGCAAAAGAAAAAGTAGTAGCAACCGAATGCTACATGGTTTTTATATGCCATCAGCAATAACCTAGTCTTGCCGTACCTGTGGACACATCAGAGGGGTTTATGGGATCTTTATTCCTGATTGCACCCTTGTGAGCTGACAACGGCATAAATCTCAGTGGTGCTTTAAGCAGCAGCATATGCAGCTATGAAATGCTCAGGGAGGTTGTTACAGTGAAAAGTGGAAGAGGAAAAATCTCCCTTACATCAGTTCGGCCTACATGCTTCTCCAGAGAATCTCGCCCAGCTTCTGCACTGCATAAATTGTCTATATAAAAATTGCACAGAATAGCAATGGATGGTAATGTGTTTGCAGTTGTTTTTTCATATTTGAGTAAAAGTTTAAACAATACTATGAGCTACATTTTTTTAGAAACTTCAATTCTGAGCTCCACAACTTATATTGGAAATTAATTATACACATACATTTCCTGTCATGAAAACTCACATGATAATACTAAGCAATAATGTAAAAGTGTGCTTGGTTTGTAATTGGACTGTAAACACCAGAGGGGTTTTACATAAAATTACTCAGAAACAAATAATTAGTTCAGATTTTATTAGTCAGGATTAATATAAGCAACACAGTTACCAATGTGATGTATTTAAAGCCGCCTCTGTCCCAAAACAGAAGGAAAAATGGAAGGTGAATATGTCTCAAATATATTTCTTTTCAGTGTGCAGACTGGGGCTGATCAACTTTGTCATCACTTTGGCTCATCCCAGCATGCACCTGCTGCACTAAGACTGAACAGAACTAAAACCTATTCCCTTCCTGTCTCTTAATCAACACTGGAGCATCGCATAAGGCTAACTCATGTTGGCAGAAGTGCCAGAGCCCCATGTTAGCATCCTCCCCAGTGCCCAATTGAGCATGATTCCTCAGGCTTTTTCCTTTTATCATTTTCTACCTCTGTTAAATTAAAGTATTTTCACAAAATAAGTCTGTCTGAAGCCACAGATGGTAAAAGGGTGGATTTAGGCGAGATTCAAGATGGCTAGTTTTTTGGTTAAGAACATGCTACACTTGATTTCATCTGGTGCTCATCACATGTTGTAACTGTAATAAGAGAAGTGGGCATGATCACAGAAAAAAACTGTAAGGCCATTAACTAATTATTTCTGTTGCCCACCATCTATTGGACAGTCTCTCCTCACAGTGGTGTTTCTTTAACGAGGACTCTTCTGTAATGGACCCTTAACGAGGACTGAGCCTCCCTGCGTGGCCCAGCATCTGTGCTTGGCTCGCTGGGTAGATTACGTGGTGCTCCAGCCAAAGTGCCCATCACTACTCCCTCACAGCCTGTTACTCCAGTGCTAATCCAGCCTGCAGAGACATTGCACTTGCACCGCTCTCTGGCCATATGTTCACCCAAAGATCAACTCGAACGGGAAGGTGAGCCCCATCAGCTTTTTGACATCGGGAGAGATCACATCCAGTGTGTACCAGCTCATCTTTGCTGTCTCAGTGAAGGGAGTGAAAGGCAGAGCAGCAGTAGCTCATGGCAGCAGATGGAGACGTCAACTCTTATTGTTCTCCAGTGCGAAGTCTGAACAGGACTGGTGAGCCTCTGTCGCTAATCATGGCCCCGCACATGGTCCCAGTTGATCTGGTGATTACTGGGGATATGGAGATGTCTGACATTATGGATTTCACATGCTGGGAGACCAGACTGGGCTCGGAGTTTTAGGGTACCCACAGGGAAGGAAGGCTGCTCGGAGGCTCCCATAACCTCCACATGGAACTGGATCGTAGGGAGAGCAGCAGGAGAGGCTGGCTGCCAGGGACCTACCAGTGAGCTATGACCTTTCCATAGCCTCGGCCTCAGTTTATATACTGTACTAAGGAGAGGGAAGCCATAGGAGGTGAAGCAGGCAGGGTTAGGATAGATTAGTAGAAACAATGATAACATTTGGACAAAATAAGATTTTTTTTCCCTTTCTGCCCAATAAACTCCAAACAATACTAATAAATATCTCAAATGATATGCGGAGATACCTCAAAATCACTAGACAATACTAAATTCTTTCATTTATTTATTTTTTTCTTTGTCCACAGTTGAACATGAATTGAGTGCTATTGTTTTGGTAAAAGCTGCTAAATTACTATGTCAAAAGTGCAGTATACCATAGGTCAAAAAGCCAGTAAAGGAGGTCAGACAGGTTTAAACATTGTTTATTTATCAAGAACTATAGAATCTGCTTCTATAACAATAGTATGTAATAAGAAACAAGCAAATTATTAAATTTAAATTAAATTATAAAAATTAGATTTTCTAAAGAACGTAAAAAGAGCTTAACAATTTTGTCCAATATAGGTCTCTCTTTATATATTTTTTTCCGTCAATGCACACACAGCAAAGCTTTTTAGAGAAAACCATGTTCAGTCCAATGTAATACAAGCTATTATTTTGAATCTGCTCTGAGAACAGGGCTGAAGGCAGACTTTGTACCAAAATCTGACCAATTCTGCCTGCACAATAGAGTAAATTCGACATGTGGCTTCATATTTAATTCAACGCTGATACCTTCTGCAGATGAAGTAAATAAAGGCCCTGGGCACTACTTAAAATAAAATGGTTTGTGTCATTGTGTCCCTGTGCAATGGCTGTTCCATAAACACATCCTTCTATGCCTAGCCTTGTAAAATTCAATGCAATTGAGATTGCATCTGGCTTCATTATCAACTCTGGGCTGACCGGGTCCGAGTGCCTAGCACAACCTTTGCCTATAAATCAGGAACAGAAAGCTGTCTTTTGCCTTACTTTGGGCTGCTATACATTTCCAATCTGTGCATATTATGGAAGAAAGGAGATTCTAAATGCTTTGTCTCATCATTTCTCTTTGCTGTCAGCTTTCCGTCTTTAGTCTTTTTAGTTTCTTTAATCCTGCATTTTTCAATTTTCACTTTTCAAACATTTTTTAGAAGAGGAATCAATCTTCAGACGAGTAAACAGTTTTCAAAACAAGTTTCTGAAAGCGTAGGAAGATATAGGGCTATGCTTAAAAGAGGTCTACGTATTACTTGAGTCTGACTAGCAATTTTACAGCAATGTGTAGGATTCAACCTGGCCTTTGTTTTTAGAAAGTTTGAAAGACTCTGTTTGCATGGATGCTGATTTTGTGGTATACACGCAGCAGGGATGTCTGTAGGTTTTAGACTGAGGGAGGATTGTTTAGTAGTGACAAAGATAAACTAATCTGAGGATAATTTCATTTTGACAGGTACTCTTTGTTCAGATGTGGTTTAATTAGACCACTCACTGGTCCTGATTTAGTCCTGGTTCCGCCCCTATTTTTTTTTATTATACCTGCTGTTTGTTTTTTAACTGTCTCTCCTTTTCTCTTGTTCAAACTAGTTTTGAATATACCATATTTACTATTGGTTTAGCCCTTGGTTTATTTGTCATGTCCTGGCTACCTCTGGTTTATATATACTAAGATGCACCTTTGGAGGGCTTGGGTACGTTTTATAGAGGCTGGAAAATAGCCCTTGATGTCGAATATTCACAAAAAAGTTTGCTTTTGAAAATTGTTTCAAAGGGAAATAGTTTTGAATAGTTTTAGATTAAAGAATAAATAGGTCTATATTTATATTACTTTTTGATTTGTTTTTTCACAAGGTAGACTATCATATTGGTCAGTCCTCCATATCTCCTATATATGCACAATCCCTGCACTTGTTTTCCACTTTTCTCTCACTTTTCATCAAATGGCCCGGCAGATATCATTGGTGGGCTTCTTTTTCATATAATTGAATTGAGGGCCCTTCCCATTGTGAGGCAGGATCTGGTTAAGCTGAAAATCTTTCTCGGTTGCTGTTACCGCGCCACAGATACGGTTACAACTGTTACCAGGGCAGCAGCCTCCACAGGGCCCGTCTCCGTGGATACCTCCGCCTAATTACTGTGTTTATTGGAAATTAAAGATATACCAGCTAATGAAACGAGGCAAACATTAGCGCCGATGCAATGTCATTAATTCAAGCCCGGCTCCCATCTCCCCATGCGAGGCAGAGGCGGAGAGAGGTGCCACGTATTAGCATAAATATGAATTTTAGTCAGCTGGAAAGCATTGACTGAAAAAAAAACAATAATGAAAAAGGTGTGTTTTCATTTCCCTCTTTATTTTCTGGAACAGGATAAATAAATGGATGATGGTGAACTGGGCACGGGACAGCGATAGTGTGCTGCAGCTCTTTGTATGTGGCCCTTTGAGTTGTATGAACATGGCAGCCAGACAGGAGGAGGAAATGAAGAAGAGAGCACAGGCATTGGTGTGAAGTGAGCTTGTTTGTGGTTGTTTGCCAACACCAGCTATGCCCCTTAACCTCTCTTTTCAAAGCTCTTTCCCCCAAGGCAATATACGCATATAGGCTGCTGGAATGCCTATAGTATCATAAACACCCACGTCTCAAGAGAAGGGCTCACTAGTATATCACTGGCACCTCTATGTTTGGCTAAATATATACAAGCATTTTGACGATATATTTTTATTTAATTATTTTTTTATGTGCAGAAATTGAAAGTTTCAATTAGATTATATTTATGCCTGCTTTACTTTCTTGTTTTCTTATTGTCCTGAGCCTATTCAGAGTCTTAGCTGCACTTAATTCCCATGTAGTCATGCCCATTGACTTGTCCCTGTTTAATTCCCAGGCTGGATTCTTTACAGTCCCATTTTAGTGGCTTGTCGAATTGATGTTGATGTTGTTATGGCTTGTTCTGACTATGCTATTGACCCTCTGCGCCAATGCACTGCCTCCCGCTTGATTTAGATGCTGCTATCTGCATCAGCAAAGCCCCATTTGTGGTTTTCAGGTGGATAAACACAATAATGAACAATTGATACATGCCAAAAGACGTGTACAAAATTCAGAGTAGTGATGAACATGATGTTTCTAAATTAATGGTGAGAATTAACAATGTTAATAATTGAACTTTATAAATTGACCAAGTGTGTGAGCTGTATATATTTACTGTTACAAATTGTCAATACAATAATTGAATCCAGCCTCATGAGTCTCAAGCCAGTGTACTCCATTTACTAGTTCCATGTCTGGATAAATGGAAAGAGTGGTTTCAGGAAGGGCATCCACTGTAAAAAATGTATGCCAAATCTATTTGCAAATGATTGTACACTACAAGTTGACTTGGCTATATAGCTGAATTGACTAGTCAATGACTAGGTCAAACATAGACCTTATTTCCATTAATTGTATGCAATTAATATTTGTCAGATATATAACAGCAGTTTACCAGATAATCACTGATAACCAGACATGTTTTCTCAATGAAAGACGTTATAAAACATCTCCTGGTAATTGGAGTATATAGTCCCACACATTTTGCCAACAAGCAGTGAATCATGTTAGCTCTTGGGAAAACTTTGAGTGCTTTAGCTGAAACGGCTTTGGGAAGTAATGCGGGACTGTAGACTGGCAAAGAACTATTCAAACTTTGATTTTGTTGGATTTAGGCACCATTCTGCCAAAACACAAAACAAACCCAAGACGAATCAAATACTAAGCAGCTCCATGTTTTAGTCATACCAAATGGTTTAAATCAGAATATTATTTGAACATTGTATGTACCTTCCCCTACAAATACACTTAGGGGCCACTTTATTAGGAAGACCTTGCAATTTGGCTAGTGAGTGAAAAAGTCAGTGTCAAGCCCTGATTATGCCAGTTACTCAAGCCCTTCTATCATCCAGTTTGCCCATTATTTTATGATCACTGGCAAACCATAGCTTTTTTGCCCGCAGGACTGGTAACCATTGGTACTGCATTTATGTATATTTAAATTTTACTTGTGTGGGATCAATAACAATCACTTTTCACTTTGTGTTAGCAGTGTAATGGGGACACCTCATTGAGTAGCAAGTGAGCCTAAATATGTGAAAGGAATAATGGAATATTTTGGTAGATTGTTAAGTTTATCCTTTTAAAGCCCTGTCTTAGGTCTCACAGTAAGAAATAATAGGTAATGTATATATACAGGGCAAAGTTATACTGTAGGTAGCATATTAACAAGATGTTCCACTTTCCTTTCTGTTTTTTGGATGTTTGTTTGAAAACAGCTCTGTTGCTTGCACCTCTGTTCAGTCACCTTCCTTTTCCACCTTAGGGCTGCATCATTTTTCCTGCACTTTCTCCGATGTTTTCATTTGCGATGCTCTACAAAGAGAAAACCCAGGTTTGTACAGTGCAGCATCAAAGATAAGAGAAATGAAAAGGGAAGAGAAAGCAGGCATATTTTTTCTCTTTCTTCCTTTGCCTTTTCTTATGCAGTGCCTTGTGAATACGCTCCCCGGGGAGATCCGAGCTGCCGGAGTGTCATTCATAGTGGACACAGGAACTCTTGGGATTGTACTTCCAGGGATAAACTTGTGAAGAAGTGTTTTATCCTGCTATATCCCAGAGAAACTCCTCCTTTTTCACTTTCTTTGTTTTTATTTTGAAAACATGTAGATAGTCTGTAAAGGAATGCGATCACAGCACATGAAAGGCAGAAAATGTGAAATCTTTTTGTACTGTAAATGTGGCGTCAACTCGTAGCGGGTTCAAGGATATGCCTCAGAGACGGTCTTTTTGTTGATCTTTTTGTTGTCTATTTCATGCTTTGCAGCTAATTATGCTCCCTATTGAATGTTAAAGCCTCTCTACATCTTTAAACAGTAAACACAACTATTCCCTCTTAGTCATATAGTACAGATGCAGCAACTCTAAGCATAAACTCCAAGCACAGTATGTCTATCATTTTTACTCTGTTACATTTTTTAAACTAGAAAGCACTCGGAGAGTGCAGACCGACGCCAGGATAGATGATTTCCCCTATGCACATGTAAATTTTTTTGTGGAATTTTCTTATGTAAAAGTCATTCTTTTCAAAATAGTTGAATTGAGAGTCTATCAAATAGTAGTTATGTTTAGTTTTGTGTAAATTATTAGTAAAGTGCAAGATTTATTGGAGGAAATACAGGAAATGGTTAATCAGAAGTTTTAATTGCATTAAACATTCACAGCAGCAGTAGGGGTGGGTTCAGTCTTGACAGGTGACTTTGCTTACTTTTTTTAATTGCCTTGGTGGAAGTCTGCACTCCTAGTGCTTTAATGTGTACATATTTGTACTCTATTCAGCAGGGGGCCAGTGTCAGACTTTACAATGGGGGAACTGAAGGCTTTATCCAAATCCATTCAATAGTTTTTGCAGGAATTTGTTCACAAACACGAACACAAACGCCAACGGATGTGATCACATTACCTCCTGGCGTAAGTAATAAAACATTGTACTTGTAATAGTGCTACATTTTACTAACCTGGCAAGCCACACTCTCTGCTCTATCAGTTTTGAGACTGGTGACTCACTGGCATCAATTGATTTCTCCTGCATGAGTTAACAAATCAGAAAAGTGGCAGACGCCAGTAAATACAGCATTGTGCGGAATTAAAAATGAACAAAAAAAGGTACAGATAATAGAACGCAACAGAAGAAAATTAATGTTAGCATTAAATTAACATGGTGTGCAGTAAAGAAGAGATAAATGCCCAGTTTCATTTTTGCTGTAAAAAAGAATTTAACGGAATGAAACAAAATCTCGCTACTCCCATGCACCATCTTGAATGTTTTGGGTAAGACCAGGTGATCCAATGCATGAGGCAAGCGTCGTTGCAGATCAACAAATCAGGGGGCACAGAGAGTTTTACATCGGCATAAGTTTCTGTGAAGGGCAGGGGTAAAGTTGGTAAAGTTCATGCACATATTATTTAACATTTTTTATACTAGAATTTGCACCGTATTTTGTAGCTTTTGTCTGTGTGAATACACAAATACTTATAAGAAATTCAGATATTATACTTAATAGAAAACAATACTCTTGAGGAGAAATTTCGGCTAGTCTTCCCACCTGTGCTTTTTGTCCTCGATATATTTCCTTGTGTGCAGATGTCCTCTACACACCTTTGGGCGCCTCCATAATGTGATTAACGCAGTCATCTCAGCAGTGGCCCATTGCTCCAGAGCGGCGTGTCTGCCCTTTGGACTGTCTACGGCTCCAATGATGAAACTAAACACATTTATCAGGCAACAGTAATATTAAACCACTCCAATTGCATCATCCTACCGCCAGCCATTCTGCAGAAAAAATAAAAATAATAGCAAGTAGAATCCAATTTGATAAAGCAGTAATTAGATTTGCACACATTGAAAGAGAGATGTGATACCAGATTATTTGTTTTAATGAAGTCTTGTGATATTGGTCATATGTAAATTACTAACCATGGGAAATGCTTAATAAATCCCAAGACGCGTATACAAAGAAGTGGTGAAAGGAATAGTTTATTTGGGATGGTGAGATGGTGAAGGCCTCCTGGTGTGGGCTGTCAGTGACATGGGGTGCTTGATCACATTACAAACTGATTGATGATTATGAATGCGGCCTGGGCATGCTGGGAGAGAGGTTTGTTAAGATACTCTAAAGCCCTGAGCCCATGTATGAAAGATATGAAAGAGTTGAATAAAGAAACTGTATCATCATGTAAAAGCAATGCATTTTTTGCAATATATTTTTTCTATCATACATTACCAAGCAAGTGTTAAGAAAGGCAAGTTGCTGTCCTTTCAGAATACAATTTTTATGTTGTATCTCAAAATACAAAGTAAGAATTTATTTGATGTAGGGCAGGATCACAGATCCTGAATTTTATTTTTTTAATATCTTAACATTGTCATAAGCCTATTGCTTCAAATTGTAAGCTAATCTAGTAATTACATTATACAACATCTCGATCATCCAGTTTCTCTGGGATTAATGTAGACAGAAAGAGGTCAGAGTCTACAACCACTGATGGTCAGTAGAACATATACCTGTTCTTCAAATATGCATACAGGTAAATCTTTGAAGGAAAAATTAGGTTGCGTTAAGTGGTTTAGATGTTTTGTCTAAATGCATTTTGTAAACTGATATAAATAACTTAAATTGTACACTTAGAAAGCAAGCAGTATGTATTCAAACATTTGCACAATGCACCACTCTACATCTCTGTTATATGCACAAAGATGGTTGGATACTCACCAACTTTGATTAAAGCTGTTCTATCTTGAGATATCCAGAATCTATATAATCAGAGCTCAGTCCTGAGCTTCTTATAATGGCGTAACGATCATAGACCATAGGGCCTTCATGGTGAAATGCATTATTCGGCCAAATGGCAGGGACCATAGCCACCCCCTACTGTTTGTCTTATGTGAGTGGCCTAGAGGGACTACTCTAACTACGCCCTCAATAGTGTGCTGTCTTGAAATTTGAAGCTTGTCAAAGGGCTCTATAAAGTGAAATTTTAATGAGCTGCAGTATGCATTACCCCCAAGTGTGATTTTTATACATTTGACTTTAAAAGCGGTATGCCTGTGAGTGCTGTCATTGAATTTTATCGGTAGCTTTAGAGCATTCAAGTATTGAAACAAAGTCTGACCCCGGTGTCATAATAGTGAAAGAGAAGCACAATTATTCTGTTGCTTCCATTTTTCTTTTAATGTGTTAACTTCAGACCAGACAGATACACACTCAGATGCATTGCCTTGTACACCGAAATGACCTCTGCCATTCTCCTAGGCTGTGTGCCTACTGTGACCTATTTCCGTCCAAACATCTCTATCCTACCTCCAGGCCTGATGCAATGTACACAGCTCAGGGAAAAAGTAAAGGAAAAATCCTCTGTTTACAAAGCCTATTTTCCCTTCATCTTCCCAGTAGAGGTCAACACTCTTACATGGGATATAATTTGACAATGATTAATTAATACATGGTGCTTAAAATGACTATTTTACTACTGACTGTTTTGTTTGAATAAAATGAATTAAGCTGATTTAAGCATTTAAGCATTTAGCTGTCACAAGTGTGGTCCAGTGTGTGAGTCCAGTCACTGAGAGACAGACACTGAGACAAGTTTTAGTTTGTTAACAGTCCCTGGTGTGGGCCTGTATCTGAGGTGATATTTCAGCCTCCAGGTGTTTACCTGCAGGATACACATCTCTGTGAGGAACACATCAGTGTCACACAGTGGCTGTGGGCAGGCACATGTCTCAGTGCTGAGTGAGCGGGAGAGGCAACAGGGGCGGGGCCTGTGGTGGCAAACAAACAGAGAATCCAGGGCAGCGCTGCTTTGTGTGCTGTGGCCCTGCTGGAGCTCAGACTCATTAGATATGAAGCCATCTCCAAGCAGGCATCTGTATCCTGTGAGGGGTCCCACCAGAGACTGCACTGAGAGAGCCATCAGATCTTCTATAGCAGGCCTCTTTGAACACAAACTACCAGCCCCCCGCTCCCATATAAACACAGACAAGGGATGGAAATTTAATGAGAATTCGCCATTGCTTAATCCTTATGCAGCTGCTGCGTGTGGCTCTGATAGTGATGTTTTGTTCACTTATTTTGCCCTCTGTGCGCTGGCTGTGGGGTGAAAGTTGCAAATGGAAAGGGGAATAATAGATGAGTATCTGCTTGCATCTGATGAAAGGTCTAAGTGATACAAATGTGTCCCATTCCAGTGATCCATCCAGGCTTGTGTCATCTTTGTGATTTGTGGGAAAGGTCGTGCAAGAAATGACTTTGGCTGAGGAGGCGAATCCCCTGTTTATGTTTGTTGTGCGTGGCGCGGCAGCCTGCAGTGCGATGGGATGGGGAGATGGGCGTCTGGTGCAGGTGGTGTTTCTGGAGGATAGGGCCAATATATCATTTGCCAAGGTCGTACTCAATTAGGCTATTTGTTGAGCATAGCTGCATGAGGTTGGTTTAATCAACCGAGGAATGGAGACAACAACGACAAAAGAGGAAATAAATTAGGCATGGCCAGGCCACACTGTCAGGCATGCAGCAGCAAGCTGGAGAAATGCTCCATTTAGCTGGCCATCTCCATTCAGTCACAGCTGCACATACTGCAGACACACCTTGTATTTCTTTGTGACTTTCCAGCACAAAGCCAACAACCTTTTTAAGTCGCAACAGGCCACAAACAAAGGTCAATTATCCCAGATGGGCACATTTAAGACATGAATGACAGAAAACAAAGATTTGAGGAGAAAAGTGGAACTGACTGTAATGTGCGGCATACATCAAACAAGGTGGTGCCGCCATGACAAAGAAACAGCATTTGTTTACTGTGATTAAACAAAGACCTTGAGGGGTCCTGAAGCACCTGAGTAAGTGGGTTCAGGCATGGAGAAGAGGAGTCAGGCTGTGTTAATAGTGGAGCAATCAGCGGCCATTCAGGTTAATGGGCTTTCAGCTTGTCGGCCTGGGCTAATGTGTGATTCGGAGGGTCAGCCCGAACACTGAACGCTGATGCAGGCTTTTGGTTTCCCACCACACCCTCAGGCATCACTGCTGCTTATGAGAATAAATATTTGATTAAACAAATGGAAGTTGATTAGCTTTTGAAGGCCTGACAATAGACTGTATTGTGTTTAAAAAGTGTTAGCACATGGTGGTGGTTCTCACAAAGGGACTGTCTTCAAATTACCCAGTGTCTGTGCTGTCATCGGTTAGAGCTGTAAACTAAGTTACAAAGTGAGCAAGAAGGCTGTGGGACGATTCGAGATGATTAATTTGATTATACAGAAACTCCATAGATAATGTGACAGGCTCGCTGCAAAGATAAGGACTAATGCATCGATCCCTCTGCTGCGTTTCCTCTCACCTGTGTCTTTCTCTCTTCCTCACTTGCTTTCTCAGAGACCTCTTAAGCTGTGACATTTCCGTTTCCCTGGAGACAGAGCGTGCCAGGCAGTTGCCATAGCAACTCCTTGCTCTTTAAGGCCCGCACAGCGTTAGTCCACCCCCCTCTACCCCATAGCTGGAATGGGGGGTAAAGAAGGGGGGCTGCCACAGAGAAAGCACACCTGCTGGCTTCCTGCTAATTGGCTATTTCTTTTTCTCACTTTCCTGTTTGTGCTTTAACTTTTACCCCCTTCCTGGACTGCCTCGTCTCTACCTCTGTGCTCCTCCTCGTCCTCTTCTGGAGCTGTCTATTTCTTCTACTCTTCCTTTTGCCTCTTCAATGAGCTTCTTCTTGTTGGGCCCAAACACAACTTTGGCCTCCAGCATCTGGCATTTATCTTCATCTGCACCTGTCACCAGTGCCTTCCTCTACTGCCTCATCCCATTTGGCAGTGCAAATCTTTTATCTCACCATGGCCGCTTTGACCCTTTCAAATTACATGCTTATTACCGTACCACTGCCACAATATTTGGAAGATAATTCGGTCAAACAATATGAGGGAAATTTAAAAGGTTAAGCTTTGTCCTTCTAAATATCCTCTTAACATCTAAAGATAGAGATAAATCTTCTCATCACCACTGACTTTTACCTTGATTCGGGCTTAGCGCTTTCTGTGGAGTGTGAATTGCGATGGGGCTGCGGGGGTATGTGTGTTGGGGGATACGGTTAGTTGCCCAGGTCCGCCTCCCGCTGGTGACAAATCCTTTCATTCTCGGGAGACTGCAGTAGATTAGAAATCATCACAATGGTCTTTCGCACACTTTTCAATGCCCTCTGCTG
The DNA here is from genome assembly GCA_036025885.1 of Hypseleotris bucephala. Classification (NCBI taxonomy): domain Eukaryota; kingdom Metazoa; phylum Chordata; class Actinopteri; order Gobiiformes; family Eleotridae; genus Hypseleotris; species Hypseleotris bucephala. Next base: position 17,810 of record JAVQKG010024861.1, read on the forward strand.
TTGTCCACAAGCCAAACCGCACGTCTGATATTTCACATCTACTGTATTGTGATCCCGCTGAATGCACCTACTGATTGGTTGACATGTTTGGAAAATGATATTTAGTGTACAATCAATGTGTTGATCCTTTTGTGCCATCGCTCTGCAAAGAATGTTAGACTGCTATAGTCCACTGCCTGAATGTGTCTTGTTACAGCTCTCAGTACTTTTCCACTTTTGTACAGTAGTCCAAGGGGATGTATTGTGGCAGAGTGGTTAGCTTTTACCTCATAATGGTATGTATTATATCCTTGGCCTGTCCAATAAACAATCTCTGGAGTTTGCATGTCCTTCCTGTATTATTGTAGGTTCTTCACACCAATCCAAGATATACATATTAGAAGAATTGGTTGATTTAAATTACACTTAGTGAACAAATATGAGTGAATGAATGAATGAATCTGTTTCTTGACACTTAGCCAGACCGTCGTGTCCCCCAGTTGCTTTGTGACATTTGAATGATTTGAAAATGACTTTGCGCACACAAAGTCATTTGCTGAGGCACAGATACTCCTGTTCAATTAAGTCCATGAACAAACCTTGTGTGTGTTTTCCAGCTGATAAAGTCATAGCTATTGACTTGAGGAGCACAAGCAACAATTATGCAAGCTGTTTGCTGTCATGCGATGAATGTTGATCAGCCTCTCTATTTGCCAGGAAAGAGATTGGCAAATAGATGGTTATATGTGTGACTGCGGATGAGGAAGATTGGAACAAAATAATAACACAATCTAAAGGATAAACCTGCATCAATATTATGTTAATGCCACATTCAATGAGAAACATATTGGCTGTCATCTTTTGTAAATGTGTTTTTTTTCTCTTGCTGTCACTTCCTTGATATGTACACAGTTGCCTCAGGCACAAGTCCCTTTATTTGATTTATTACATTGTTCTCTTTACCTAATAGCAATTTTAGTAGGAATTTGAAAAACAAATACAATATTGGAAAAAAAAAGTTTGTTCAAGCTTTGCTCCTGTTAAATTGGCCCATGGAACCTGGAGCTCACAATTACACTATTGATTCATTGACTGCTCAGGCTTCATCTGTCCAAGCCATCCACCTTCCAGCACTTCAATTATCAGAGCCATCACAGCCATACAGCTCCAAGTGGCAGCTTGTCCAACACTGTAATCTGTCAGAGAATGGCATCCTGAACGCAGCGTTGTGTCACCAGACACCCCATAAGTCACCTTGATTGTGAAGGAAAGATGCAGGCCGACAAAGTTATGAAAAGGCTTGAATAGGTGTAAAAACATTGGTGGAATGATCACACATTCTACCCATTACAAAGCCTAATATATCCAATGTGGGATTTCTGTTGCAAGCTTTTGTACAAATTCATTGACTAACTTAAATAAAATATAAAGGAAGTGCTAACACTGTGACCGTTTCACTTAATCTAAGGCAACAAAAAAAATGTTCTTGCATTAGAGAATAAATTGTCCTGCAAGCTGGATTTTTGCAAGGTTTGGAGTATACCAACCTCACAGAAATCCATCTTGTTCCGCTCCAATACACTTTGTCCGACTCAACTCCACCAGCGGTGCGGACCAGTCATGTGGCAGTATTTGCAGTGAGTGGGAGGGCTTTAGTGTTGCAGACAACAACAAACCTTTCATTAAAGCATATTAGCAACATGCTAACTCTGAGAAACGTAATGTATACTGCTATAGTTTTACAAAAACATTAAAAATCATCCAGCAATAATTTATTAAATTAATTTACTAATGTAGCGGTTCCTTGTTTGGCTACGTCATAGCAGTCGTTGTGTTGCTCTTCAGCCAAACAGCTCTCTCCTGAGCGGGTCCATGTTTCCCAACGTTTCTCTATGGAGTAATACCAGATCCATGTGTAGCACTCTAAAGTATATAGCACCTTACTACAACCAGAGTTGCTCAAAGTGCTGAACAGTTTAGGGCACAGAAACAAGAAATACAACAGTACATAGGAAAAGAAAAACACAGTAAAGAATGCATTTAAGTGCAAAAGGCCAATCTAAATAAGTATGTTTTAAGATCGGCTTTGAACAGTGGCAGGTCAGTGGAGGTACGTAGTTCAGTGGGCAGGGAATTCCACAGTTTAGGACCTGCCACTGCAAAAGACCGATCACCCCACTGCTTGCACCTGGACTGCGGGACCTCCAGCAGAGGTTGGCCAGCAGAACGTAGGGCTCTGCTGGGTTGGTGGAACTTGAAGATCTCACATAAATATGATGGTGCAAGTCCATTTACTGCACTAAAAACAAACATCAGGATTTTAAATTGAATC
>JAVQKG010024927.1:0-16391 GCA_036025885.1 Hypseleotris bucephala
CAAATAATAATGAATTAAATAATTGTAATAACTTGGAGCAATTTAATTGAGCCATTAATCCTGCAATAACTCCAAAAGTTTTTGCCAGACCTTTTTTAAACTTTCTGGACAGTTACATATGATGAAGAGACTGAACTAGATTAAGTTTGGTATTTCTGCGATGAACAGTAATTGATTAATTAACAAATTAATGAATATGAGCATTTTATTGGAGCCATTAATCTTAGTGAACATTAATCAAATCTCATGAAGTTTGGCACAGTGATCCGGGCTAGGGTCTAATTAATGGACATATACAAATGATCAAGGTCGAACAAAGAATGCCTCTATAGCGCCCCCATGTTTTGGACCCCTACGGGACTCTGGATACACTTACTTTGTCAGAAAACAATGAAACTTGATACAGTGATTCTCCACATCGTGCTAAACATAACATAGTATTAAAGTTGAAGAAGGTTTAAATCAGTCATCTGGACTTGGGTTTTGATGACCCAAACCTTCTTCAACTTTGATTGACTACCTGGATAAAAGAATGAACCTTCACAGAAAAATAACATAGTATTATGGCCCCGCCCTACAACAAACAGGAAGTCTGCCATATTGGATTGAAATTGGGAAGTCAGGTATATTGGACAGCCTCTAACTCACACATACTTTGCCCGATTACACTGAAACTTGAAGCACTGCTTTACTCCCTTCGCCTGAACATATCTGACCAATATGATGCAACTTACCTCAATAGCACCACCTATGGACTGAATGAAAAATGTTATTTTAAGGAAATTTACCAAACTTGGCAAAAGCATGCTTCACAAACATCCAGACAAATCACATCATAAATCAAATAGACCCTTCCCATATTGGTCATCATGGTTTGGGGGCGGGGCCTCTTAATTGCCCATTAACAATATAAAAACCTTTAGACACTATCACAGCTTAAAGTAGCAGTTAGTGACAAAACATTGCATAGGGGAAACTAGCTGTCCTGGCGCCGGTATGCACTCTCCGAGTGCTTTCTAGTTTAACATGTGTTTTAAGTACATTTTTAGTTTTGTTTTAAATAAAAAAAAACACATTTTGTCATTTGTAATAACAACAATTGTTCTCCTTCAAATAAAAACATTAAAAAGTATTCAGCTTTCCTTGCTCTATGTTAATGTGTGAGGCTGTAGAGATTTTACTCATATCATAGTTCAGCATCACACCATTTTGGCAGTCAGGCATTTATTAAAACTACAATTAAAACATAATAATCTGCTGCCTCTAAATAGTTATTGCCTTTATTGGGTCTTCATTTGTATCACCGACATACAGTATATATCTACAGTAGGCTATAGCATGTTCAAATGCTCGTTACTGATTCTGTACCTGTGCTGCAATTAGTTCTGCAATTAGGTCTTTTGGCTCATTTTAAATCAAAGACTGCTTCTCGTCACTGGACATGTCTGGTTTATGTTCTTGCTGTGATCTGGGTGAGTCAGGTTCAGTGTTGTCTTTCGTCTTGTCGCTGACCTGTTTAGAGTCTTTGTGTTTACCATCAGTGTCCTTGCTTTCTTCATTATCAACGTGTGCACTCAAAGGGGAGTGCAGTTTAGGTGTGCAAGAGAAAGCTGCATCTTTTTCTGACCCTGAGACAAAGTTAAGAAAAATAAGACCAAGTGCAGTTCACCAAACCCCCTATGGATAGCTTTCAATCAAGGATCGTTACGTCGCCCGGATTGGCGTTACCAGGGCCCCACCCTGGAGCCAGGCCTGGGGTTGGGGCTCGTGAGCGAGCGTCTGGTGGCCGGGCCTTTGCCCATGGGGCCCGGCCGGGCTCAGCCCGAAACGGCGACGTGGGCCCGACCTCCTATGGGTTCACCACCCGCAGAGGTAGCCATAGGGGGCCGGTGCAATGTGGATCGGGTGGCCGGTGCAATGTGGATCATAAGCCAACCAACTAAAAATCTTAATCTCGTTTTCTATTTTGTACTTCTTAACTACTGTAAACCAAGCGTCCAAGGTGAACCTTGTAATTTAGTCTAATTGTTTCTCATTTTCTTTAAATATATTTTTATTAACGATCATAGCCTGGATACATCCTCCCTCAGTATACGATTCTTTTTCCTTCCATTTTGTTAAACAGTCAGTGGAACACCAACAGATTAAGGGTTTCAATTGTGCAGCATAGTAATCATTTTCAAGGTTTGGCAGTGACAAGCCTCCCTCCTTCTTGGGTATTTGTAATGTTGAATATCTAATTCTGGGTTTCCCCCCGTTCCAAATGAATCTTGATATTTTTTTTTATCTCATTCTACAAATTGTGAGTTTGGTGTTGGCACTGGTATGAAACGGATATAATTCTATATAATTCTAGGCAGTACATTCATCTTAATTATTTCAATTCTTGCATTTAAATCTAACATCAAAATTTCCCACTTTTCCATGTCTTTATAAATTTTCTGATTCAGTGAATTATAGTTTGATTTTATATAAATTTGTAAGATTACTTGTAATTGTTGCTCCTAGGTAATTTATAGACTTTTGACACTTAAAATTGTATCGTTTGGTAAAGTCTGTGGATGGAATATAATTAAGCGACAATACCTGAGTTTTCCCAATATTTAATTTATACCCTGACAGATATCCATAAAATTCCAAAAGGTTAATCAAAATAGGTACGCATGTGTCATCTGCAAATAATCCAATTTTATGTTCTATATCCATAATTTTAACCCCCTCAACTTCTTCAGATTGCCTTATTGCTTGAGCCAAAGGCTCAATAAATATTGCAAATAAGGTTGGTGATAGGCAGCAGCCCTGTCTTGTAGACCTTTCCAGCCTAAACCTATTTGAAAGACTCCAATTTACCTTTATTTTTGCTTTCGGATCTTGATATAGTGTTTTGACGTATGAAACCGACTGTGAATTTAAAAACCTCCAACTAACGCTATCAAAAGCTTTCTCCACGTCTAAAGCTTTCCTCCTCCTTTTGTATTTTTTCAATTAAGTGTAGGGTCCTCCTGATATTGTCCTGGGTCTAGTCCGATATAAACGTCTGAAATCTGCTAGATATAATGGAAGTGTATATTTTATAGTCACAGTTTAATATTGATATCGGTCTATAGTTTTCACAGTATTCTGGATTTTTCCCTTCTGTGGGTATCACAGTAATAATCGCCTCTTTCCATGAAGGAGGGAGAATTCCGTTCTTAAGTGTTTGATTAAATGAAGCTAACAACAATGGGTTTATTTCCTTTTTAAAAATCCTATACCATTCTATGGGAAAACCATCAGTCCCAGGGGTCTTATTAGATTTCATTTTCTTAACTGCATTTTCTAATTCTTGTTCTGTAATCTGTGCACATATAATTGCATTTTGTGATTCTCCTATGTTCGGAAGGTCTAATGAATTAAAAATAATAATAATTGTCTCATCATCTGCAGATATAGGTTGAGAGTATAAATTTTTATAATATTCCTCAAATGAATTTTCAATTTCCTCTGGTGTTTTGGATACGGGATCTCTAATTTTATAGATTGTATTAAGTTGCTCTTTATTTCTTAGTCGTCTCGCTAAGGATTTAGTTGCTTTTGGTCCACCCTCATAATAAGTTTGTTTGAGAAATCTTTTTTTTTTTCAACTTCCTTCCGTTAAGATGTCATCAATTTTACTTTCTTCAATATGTTTTCATCATTTGTTTTTCTCTTCTCTTCTTTTATGGTTTCCTGATATTCTTTCAATCTTATTTTTTTATTGTATGAGGCTAAAAATATCAATTTACCCCTCATTACTGCTTTCATAGCGTCCCACAATAATGTGGGGTCTATTTCTAACTATATAAGTTTATTTCTTTTTTTTTTTTTTTCCACCAACTTTTTATCATTTAACATTCCAACATTCAATCTCCAAATTGTATTCTTAGTCCTTCTATTTAAATCTATGTCAAGTATAAACTACAATGATCCCATAAATCAGCTGCCCCTATTTTACATTCAATTATTCTAAATCTATCTTCCACCTTAATTAGAAAATAGTCTATTCTTGTGTGAATGGAATGTGGGGCTGAGTAAAATGTATAATCTCTCTCGAACGGAAGACTTTCTTTCCAGACATCTATTACTCCCAATTCTTTCAAGGCTGTATTTATATAGCGGGCTATGTGTGTTTTACTACTTTTTGTTTTACTGGTGGTATCCAAATTGGGATTTAATACAACATTCAGATCTCCTCCACCAATCAATATCCCATCCGTTTCCTGAGTAATGAAATCAAACACAGATTTATAAAAAGATTTTTCTGATTCTGGGGGTGCATATATATTAAGCAGTGTAACCGGTTGTTCTTCCAACTTCCCTTTAACCATAATATATCTACATCTTTAACAGAGTAATTGTATTTCTTTGTCACCTTGACACTAACACCACACTGAACTTTGAGAACTTTAACAGCAAAACAATAAAAAAAATAGACATTAACCCGGTAAGTCCAGGAACCTACTGCTGGTCCCAATGTCCTGTTGGTAGGGAAGGGGTATTACCCATGGATGTATTAAAAATCAGGATAAGGTATTGCCCCTCCGCCGTGATGCCAGTGTGGTGGTGGCCACTCCATGGTATTGCCTCCTAAAAGAGGAAGGCCCCTCAGTAGAGAAAGGATATGACCCTATGATGAGCCCACCCTTCATTCTACAAAGTCCAACTTCGTGTCTATCTCGCCATGCTATTTGTAAAATAAAAAGACGACAATTTACAACGGGAGGCAAGCTGTAACATTATTACTCAAATAAATAAAAACTTTGTGACTTAACTTTATGTCAATAAAACAGTGATATGGTAGAAATAAAAATAAGATTAATATAATAATTACAAAATAAATTGGCGCCTCCACTGCACTTATATCAATGTCTGTTTACAGCTACCTCCCATTATTTTACTTTCACCTTATCGCCGAAACTCCTGTAGCCTTTCTCTTGCTCGTGAGGTGATGCTTGGTTTCACTCCCACGGAAACACCTCTTTAATTCTGTCCTCTCTGGTGGTTTCTTGCTCCTCTCATGTCGCTACTTCAAGTCCCCTCTCCAACATCTCTGGATTAACGTAGATTCTGGGGCAGTCCTTGTTAGTGGTGTCTGGAATTTAATCCTGTTTGTCTTTAGTACCTTCTTTATGCTGTTGTATGCTTTGCGTTTTTTAACCACCTCACTGGGATTGTCGTTAAAAAAAAAAAAACTGTGGTTTATTGTCTATTTGTATCCGTTTTTGCCATGCCTTCTTTAGAATAGTCTCTTCTGTGTCCGCGATTGCTCTATGTGCACGTTGAATCAAAAGGCGTGTATCCGCCGGCAACTGCAGCTCTCTCCGCAACAGTCCTTCCACATAGCCGGGAACGGAGTCCCCCTCTCCGCCTTCGGGAATCAGGGCCGGATTTAGGCAGCCCCACTAGGAGGTGCAGTAGAAATTTTAGGGGGGGCTGGAAATTTGGGAGGTGTAAAAGCCCCCTTATATATAGGACTATACTATATGCTATCATCAGTTAATATAGCCTATCCATATATTTATCCTATAATTTGATCCATTTGAATTGTCATATAGGTTTTATGTTAAATGCACTTCCTGACACTACCCTCTGCATTTACCCGGGCTTGGGACCAGCACAAATAGGACATTGGCTGCTGACCTGTTGAGGCTGCATTTATCTTTTTTTTTTTTTTACTTTTTTAATCTGTCTGTCTATCTGCTCTGTCTGCTCTGTCTGTCTGTCTCTCTGCGTATGTCTGCCTGTCTGTCTGTTTACTATCATTTCATTTTTTTAATTTCTTTTTTGTCTATTTTTTGTTGTTTTAAATTTTTTGGTTATGTATACAGCCTTTTTTCATTCATTATAAAATCTGGTTGCTATAGCTAACTTTAGCTTTAGAAAAATAAAAAATAAATGGGTCGCACTCTAGAGCCCTGCCTTCAGATGTTTTTTAAATTTTAGATTTTTTTTCCTGCCATCACGTTTGGGGGGGCAGTCACAGCATTTGGAGGGGCATTGCCCCTCCTTGCCCATGCCTAGATCCGGGCTCGCCTCAAATCCCGTTGCTCTTTCAGGGCGGTCAGCAGTGCTTGTTTCGCCTCTATACTCCAGTCTTCAAGTTGTTCAATTTGTGTTTGTGCCTCTTCTAAAGTCTGTTTATGCTTCTGTGGTTCTTCCTTGTTTTCTGCCAATTTGAGGTCAATTTGTTCCTTAAATGTATTAAATTCTTGCCTGAATTCGGTCTTAACTTCCTCTTTAAGTGTTGTTAGATCGTTTTTCATCTCATGTTTCAATTCTCGTATTTCTTTCATTATGCCAGTGAGTAACCCAGTGATCTCTTTGATTCATTCATTCATTCTCACTCCAATAGCTTACAAGATGTTTGTGTGCGCAGTGGGGTGGCTCCGCCGTGGGACTGTGTTGTCCTCCCGTTGTGTGTAAACATTAATCCGTGGTAAGCAATCTTTAGTCATATTAACTTTTTCGCTTACTTGGCTGACGCGTCGCTGTTTCTTTTGCAGCTTGGCTAAGGCCAGCTGCCGTGGGCGGCCTCCGAAGCGCAACTGTGGTTGGGTAGTGGGAAGTGCACACTCCGCTGCAATCTGGTAAGTATGAAAGTGTCCTGATCATCCTAAAATAATGATTATATTGTAGACTAATTGCAACGTTCATCTTTTAGGGTCTGTTGAGCCTCCCCTTCCAGTGGATCGTCTTTCCCCATCATTTGGCCTATTTTACTCGTGGCTAGTCAGTTTGATGTTGTTTTGGTACAACTTTATACATCAAGAACGTCTGCCTCCAGGCTCATCACTAATTATTTTCCTGCATTCTCCATTCAAAATTATTGACCTGACAGTGTGAGGGTTTTGCGTGATCATGCAGCACCCCCCACTGGTCCAATTCTAATTACACGCCGTCATATAAGGTAAAGCAAATATTATTTTGTCAGTGGTCGCTCTGGCGTGATGTACTGCTGTATGGTGTTCATATCGAACCAGGTTCTCTAAATAATCTGTTATTATTGAACCCATTGTACATGTCAAAGATTTTGACTTGTATTGTTTTATGTGGATGTGTGTAGGTGTGACTGTAGTAGTAGATATTAAATTAAAATAAAGTATTTTTGTAATTTAAATCTTATTTAGTAACTTAATAAATAGCCTATTATTAAGTACTTTATTTCTCATGTCTCCTTAAGTCCTTTACAGTCAAACTAACCTGTGTCCTATTATCTCAATTGGGCGGGGCATTACTTAGGTTTCCCTGAGCCTCATCAGGGTGGCGTTGTTCCTCAGTTCTACTGTCTATTGGCTATTGGGTGACTTATTAGTTGGTTTAGTTTTTAAGTGTGCCACACACGACATACACACAGGCTTCTAACTGAATCACTGATCTCAAAATTGGAATGTCGACCTGACATTATGAAACTAGAAACATTATCAGTAATATTACACATTTGCTAAGTATGCATAGCATTTTAGCATGTTATGTCTAAACAGGAGTCACTGGTCATTTAAGTCCATAAAGATGCAAAACTGATAATAGTCCACAATATAGCATGTATCTCCTCTTCCACGCTATATGTCTGCAGAAGATGTCTTTGTGCACGATAACATACATCTGCTCCATCCACATAGTGGGTATCTGCATCTTTTGTGAGAGTAAGGTAATCGACATGAAAATAGCCGTAGCCTACTAGGTAAACTAATATGTAATAAATATGCCTGATTAACCTACTGAAAATCTGTGTGTCTTATTAGTGTGCATGGTAACTGTATAGTATATAACTGTGCGTACTCACTTTTTTCTTTTTTTCTTTTTACTTATGAGTGTAACTAGGCCTATATGAACTACTTATGAACTTATCAAGTCAGAAATTATGTATTATCAATATTAAACACCATACATGTGATGTAGTAGGCTGACCTAACTTATCATATGTAAATATTACTCTTTGCTTTCTTGTTCTGAAAGGATACTGTTTAGCTGGGGTTTGGACAGGACCCTCTTGGTCACTGGATGCAGACTCAGAAGACTCATCAGCACTCTGGGCTTGGTCCACCTCGGCCTGGCCTTCTGGTGCCACCATATCATCTGCCTCTGATGCGAACTGTTGCCTTGTGTCGTCTTCTGTGTCCTGATCCTCGTCCTCTTGAACTGTGTCATTGTCTGGGCAGAACTCGGGCGCATCAGCTCTCAGTTGTCATGTCTACCTTTCAGCATAGTCTTTGTGAGATGAACTCTGCTCTTTGGTTTTGAGACCGAACATAATCAATGGGGAGCTTTGGGCTACGACCAAATAGAAGAAAATATGGTGCATAACCTGTGGCTTCGCTGCGTGTACAGTTATAGGAGTGGACGACTTTCGCCAGAGATGATTTCCCATCTGCCTTAGCTGCTTCTGGTAGATTTCTAAGCATTGCCAATAGAGTTCGATTAAATCGCTCCCTTGACTATTCCCTTGGGGGTGGTAAGACGTTGTGTGAGAGCCTTTGGCTCATTTTTCTGGGACTTAACGGTGACTTCCTAGGTTACACTGTGCATTACTTCTGGGAGTACATCCTGTGTACCGTTTGTCATGTACTGCTCCATCTCTAAGGGCATACGAGAGAGGTCGTCCGCATCTCTGTTGCTCTACCAGGGCGGTACTTAATCATAAACTGGAAGTCAGCAAGTTCAGCCACCCACCTCTGTGTTGTTGCATTTAACTTGGCTGTGGTGAGCACATATGTGAGGGGATTATTGTCTGTATAGACTGTGAATGGCGGGGAGTAGTAGAGATAGTCCCGAAACCTCTCACATATTGCACACTTCAGGGCAAGGAATTCCAGCTTCCCTGAATGGAGGTGGTAATTTTTCTCAGGGTTGGAAAGTGTTCTGGAGCCATATGCTATCACCACCAGTTTTCCCTGTTGTTGCTGACATAGCACCGCCCCAAGCCCCTCTTGTGAAGCGTCACAGTGTAAAATGAAAGGCTCTTCAAAGTTTGGGTAACCTAACACTGGGGGCTGTGAGAGAAAGTCAATGAGTTGGCAGAGTACAAGCTGGTGCTCAGTAGACCAAGTGATTAGGTGGGATGAGGGCAGTTGGCCTCCTCCACTTTGTTTCTTTTTGGTCTGAGGTGTTTGTTTCTGTTTACTTTTGGTATGTGGTCATTGGCTAGGAGGTCATAGAGAGGCTTTGCTATACGGGAGAAGTTTGAAATGTAGCTGCGAAAATATGAGACAAATCCTAGTGTAACACACTCAATAGGTTTCAGTTTCCACCCAGGATCTATAAAGATGACACCATGATTGATTATAATAGGCTTCTTTGTAAAAAAAGTAGGGCTGTCAACTTTAACACGTTAACTCAAGAAGAATTTATCGGCGATAATTTTTTTAACGCGCGTTAATCGCGCGTCAAAAACAGCAATTCAACATGAAGTGTGAGAAGGGGAAATCATGGCATTGTGATTGAGTGGCTCTTTGCAGCCTATTTTGCGCAGCTCTGAACAACATAGACCTTGATATAAACTATGCAGCGAGTTTAAGCTGAGAGACATGAATCTCTGCCCTTTCTAAACTATATGGACTGGAGTCTGTCCGTGCGCGCTGCTCTCTTGGGAGAGAGCGCAGCAGAGCAGGGACCAGAGTGCACGTAATGACAGACAGATCACGGTTGTTTTTCTGTTGTTCTTTAGCTACAGAACAACATTTTATTTATTTAAATTGGCCTCATATTCACAGAGAAACGAGCGCAAGGAGTCACTGAAAATAAACCTTGCCTGGTTAATGGCTTTAATCCAATACGTGGACCGCAATACGCAGCGCGGGAAGCCGTATCCGTTCATAAAGGGCATCTCATTCATGTTGTTGTCATTAATAGAACATAAAACACGAGTCCGCACGTCCAGACTAAAGTTGCTGTAGTTATTAGAGTTTTCTGATGCTTCTGGAGGCAGCATGCTGCTCAGAGTGGAGTGTGCGCTGTTAGGACAGGGGCGAAAAGAGCAGATTCAGGGACTAGGGAACCCTAACAAAAAAATCTGTAAAAAAATAAAATAAAATCAAAACCTATATATAAATGTATGCTTTAGATGCAACTCCTGACCCTCTGCATTATAGGATACAATTCCAAAAATAAAATAATTAAAAAATATGAAAACAGGGAGAATGTGCTTTGGGGTAGGGGGACACCACCCACCAGTTTAGCTTAGGGCACCCAAACCATGTTTTTATTCAGGTTTCTGAAGTGTTTTACAAATAAAGTCTTCTAAAACAGCATGTTTTCTACCCCTTTTTCAAGCCAAAGACTTCAAAATAAGCGTATACATTTACATTTATAACAAATAAAATATGCGATTAATTTGCGATTAATCGCGAGTAAAATATTTAGTCGATTGACATGTATTTTAAAAGTTATTTATATAAGAAACTGCTATTCCTCAATTGTGGGTAAGAGATAAAACACCAGAATAAATGTTAGTTAGGATTATGTAAATTATGTTACGTTGTGAAAATACACAAAATATGATAAAAAAAAATACAGCAATACCACACTTTCATTCAAACCTTTAATTAAACAGGATAAAAAAAACTTGCTTAGAATAAAATTCTGGCATATGGCTGCAGTAAAGTGATCCAATTGCATTTATTTATTTACAGAAAAAGCTGCCCCTGACCGCACTTTCCCAGGCCATACAAGACGGTGTCAGTCAGCTGGGAGATGAGAGTGTGATCGGGTGAGAATTAAAAATACAATTTTCATTTTGTTACTTAAAATAAGTTCTAGTTATAATGATTCATGTGTTTCTGTGAATTAATAGTAAAATGATGAACGCCTGTGGGGAGGCTGAGAGCAGATTAGCATCAGAACTGATGCAGCATGAATTTCATCTGGAGCGGGACGTCCTAGAGCCACTTAATCAGCTGGCAGAGGTACAATTATTCAGAAAATAAATTACCACCTGCTAGTAAAGCTTATAAAGGCAAAGACGACACACACCATTTGCCTTTATTGATAAATACTAATAATTTTTACATTTGTGAGAACTCAAGAACCCCACCGTCACTCTGGCTGTAAAACACATGTTTGCTCATGCTACTGTCATTGCAATGCTCTCAGGTGGATATACCCAATATAATGAAGCAGAGGAAGCAACTTGCTAAACTAGTTCTGGACTATGATTCAGCCAAGACAAGGTAATAAAGTTTACTTTATATTTATGTGAAAGTTGGAATCTTTGCTCTAATCCTGAACATGTTGTTTTCAGATACTACCAAGCAATAAAATCAAACAACCAAGCCATGGCAGCTAAAGGTGACTCTCTCAAAGATGAAATGGATGAAGCGCTTAACAAAGTAGAAATATGCAAGGTGGGTTATAAAGTGGGTTATAGAAGATGATTGGCACTATATATAATAAATATTTTTTCTGATCCAACTAAATATCTAAACTGTTTATTCAAAAGCAGCATTTAGAATGATTATTATGTTTACAGGACCAGCTCTCTGCAGACATGTACAATTTTGCTTCAAAAGAGGGAGAATATGCTCGCTATTATGTTACGGTGGGTGTCTAGTTTAAAATCAAAGACCAGATATGTACATACATCATATTTTATTAAATACTTATACTTATATAATTATTTTGCAGCTGCTGGAGGCCCAGGCAGACTACCACAGAAGATCCTTGGCAGTTTTGGAGGCAGCTATACCAAACATACAATCACAACAAGGTAATGCATTCCCATCACTTTGTGGTTCCACTTCCAATTTCTCAAAACAGGGTAGTGGTTGTAAACCTAGAAATGCAAAATGATTTCTTGTTTTGCTAGACTCCTGGACAGAAAAGCCTGCATTTGGCACAGCTTTAGAGGAGCATCTGAAGAGGAGTAACCGTGAGATCGCTCTGCCGATGGAGGCCTGTGTCATGATGCTTCTAGAAACAGGAATGAAAGAAGAGGTATTATTTCAAAGATGTTTGTTTTTTAAGTTCAATGGGTCGTGCTATAAGTCTGACCATACTACTCGGCCAGTATTATGATGATATTATTGCTTATATTGAAAGGTCCATGTCCATTTATCAATTCCTCTTTTTATATTTGGCAGACAATACTTTTTTCTAAACTTCTTCTTTCTACTTACCAGCACTTCTTGTATTTTCAGTGTGAAACTAGTCTGTTCCTGTCTAAAACATGTACTCTTTGTATGTCCCTTCAGGGTCTTTTCCGAATCGCTGCTGGTGCTTCTAAACTGAAGAAGTTGAAAGCAGCTTTAGACTGCTCCACGTCTCAGCTGGAGGAGTTTTACTCTGATCCTCACGCTGTTGCTGGTATAGAGCTTGTCCTAAAGTGTCTTTAAGAGAAACCTGTTGACCCAGATATTTACTTGTGGCGTGTTTGTATGTTTGTAGGAGCCCTAAAGTCATACCTCAGGGAGCTTCCTGAACCTCTGATGACATTTGCCTTGTACGATGAGTGGATACAGGCCTCTAAGTAAGACAAACACACCATATTTATCTAAATGTGGTTATTTAGTGCAGAACGATACACACACCTGAGGCAGTGTGTTCCCTTGTACATACAGTTTATGATCACACTTATGTAACAGTAATAAACCTTGTGTGTTTTAGTGTGTCGGACCCTGACAAGAGGCTTCAGGCTTTGTGGGTAGCGTGTGACCATTTGCCAAAGGCACATAAGCTCAATTTCAAGTAAGAATATCTATTCTATTATATATTATTGTACTTTGCGAAATTAAACATATAAAGATGGGGCCAAGTGATGTCATGATCATAACTGTTTACCTGTTGCAGGTATCTGGTGAAGTTTCTAGCTAGACTAGCTCAAGATAGTGAGACTAATAAGATGACTCCTAGTAACATCTCCATAGTCCTGGGACCAAACCTGCTCTGGCCAAAGACAGAAGGGTTAGTGTACAATGTAAACACATGCACATCTAAAAAGAGCTAAGTATTTTTGCTGTAATATCACTGTTTAAATTCAGGACATTGGCAGAGATGGCAGCTGCTACATCTGTGGCTGTGGTTGCTATCATTGAGCCCATTATCCAGCATGCTGACTGGTTCTTCCCTGAAGGTAAGAATTTTGATTATGACTTTGATTATGGCAATATATTAGAATCATGTAGGGCTCACGTCCTATTACTTTTTGCAGAGGTGGACTTCAACGTGTCAGGGATGTTCGCTATGCCCACTCACCCACCAACCCCAGACCCTGAGCCCTACCTGGAGAGGAAGCGTCCCGGCAGCCAGGGGGGGCATGAGGGGGACACTCACAGCCCGCGAAAAGACAGGTACCTGCCTCGTCCCAACCTCAGCCTCAGCCTGCCCCTCACCCTCCCGTCCCGTCCCAAGAGTCTGAGCAGGCAGGAGTCCAGAGGCCCTTCTGTCTCAGCGCTTTATGTAGTGGCTGATGAGTCCATCAGGGTCTCTGAAACCCCATCTGGAGACCTGCCATGTCCAGAATTCAAGGCTGTGCAGAAATGATAAAGGGAACAGTCCAATGTAAATGTTTGCACTTTTAGGCTGATATTCATCTCATTCAGACATTTTTTTCTTTCAGATATTCCGTTAAATGATTGAAAAGAGTTTTGAATTTATTTTAGTCTTTAGCTTGTGTGTTTCTCTTTTGTGTATGTTGTTGTTTTTTCCATTAAAGCTTAGGTCATTCTGTAGGTGCTGGGTTTCTGTTTTCTGTGGCTTTCTCTGCATTTAGTTTGAACAGTATCTGTCCAGTCTCCGCTCGATTGTTCTATTTAAGTCTTACTTTGATGGGCTCTGGTTTCATTCTTGGGAAGTGGCATCAGTTTGAGTGTCTGTGTGCTGTTGTGTGGTCATTGTGTGGTTTGCTCCTGAACTCTCTCCCTCTCCCCTTCACCAGCACCAATAACAAACAGCCGGAGCCCGCTCCTCGTAGATCCAGCACTGTTAATAAAAAACAACCACAGCTAACCTCACCTACCTTTCAACCCCTTCTGCCCCCTCTGGAGGTGTGGGGCGGTGGTCAGCCTGAGCCCCAGGCCGCAGAGGCTGAGCTGGGGGTGGGAGCTGCTGCTAACGCTGGTGTTTCTGTTGGTGGTGGGCTCCATACAGTGGTGCAGCCTCAGGTTGTACAGTTCAGCTCAGAGGAGAGCAGGTAAGAGCAGTATGGGTTAACAACATAGCGCCGCCTGCCTGCAGCCAATCAGCCGCCGGGAGCTATCCCTTGCATTATTTTTTTTGTGATTAGTCTTTACAATTCACCTGTATTCAAAGAAGAGAAATAATCACTGTAATGTTCTGTTCTGTTCCTTGTTTATAGCCAAATTTCCACTTCCACGTTCCGCTGAGTGTCAAATATGTTTGAAAAAAAATCATGTGCTTTCCTTGTGTTTTTCATGTGTTGTTTTCTTGTTTGACTTAATTTTCTTGTTTGACTTAATGCTTTGTATTGTCTGTCTTATTTGATTTTTGCATGCACTGGTAAAACATTAAAATTTTGTGTCAAATTATAATTTTACTACGATTGTCTTGGTGTAGGAAAAAATATTTATGTAAAGCATGAAGTCTACTTTTAATCATAGCAACAAAGTTTATACTCACAAGTCAACCGGAAGAATATGCTTTCTATTTTCACAGCCCTGCTCGAGAGCTCATGTCTACTCCCCCGCCTCAGAGGAATGGGTCGGTCCATCTTTCAGTAGGTACACCCCAGTCTCAGGGTGGTTCCAGGGGGCCCAGTCCACACATGATGCGAAGAGGTGAGCATTAATTTAACTAAATATATTTCTAACGCACCATTGTGATAGTCTCATGAGAACAACCATACACTGGATTCTGTTTGTTGCTTTAATTTTTAAATTGTATAAAGCAAATGTAGAACAAATGAACACATACTGTAGGTGCAGTTGTTTTGTGAGTCTCTAAATATGTACGGTAGACATTTCCTGTACGAAAGTTATTTTCAGACATTTGAAACTGTCACTTCGTCACTTCTGCCTTGTTTAATCGCAAAGTGTAATGGGTAAATACATTTGGTTTTATCTTATCTACAGAAACAGCAGTATAACACAGTAACACACACACTTTGAGGGTCAACAATAAAAATACTATGAAAACTTATGAAAAATCTGTTTAGGCACCAAGAAGCAAGCTCCAGCACCTCCCAATAAAGCCAGCCCATTCGCCTCCCAGTCCAGTAATCAGACACCCAGCTCCCCTCATCACCCGCTCATCACACCGAGACGTAACCCCAGCAAAGAGGCTCTGATTCAGTCTCCGAGTCACCCGCCTCCACAGCCGCCTCAGACCCAGGGCGAGACAGAGCCCACCCCAACACGGACACCCACCCCACCCGGCACACCCCCCCACGACGGGCCACAGTTAAATCCTATACACCTCTATGGGTCTCTGCCTCGCCCAGCTAAACCTGCCCCTAAGCCACGCCCCCGGCCCAGCATGCCCCCCCCACCACAGCCCGGGACCAATGATAGTAATGGGATGTTCAACTCTGCCTCCAAAATAATCACAGGTAAAACAAGTCTCTCTACATCTCATAATATTAAAACTGGTCCATTTTTAATGTTTAGTGGCGTCAAGATTGTAGAGTTAGTAGTAACTAGGTGGTGTAAAATAAATGTAATGTGTTTTTAAATATATTTTGTCTCTAGGTGTTGGAATGGCCAAAATTAAGCACTTGTCATTTGCTGATACTACATAAGTATCAAGTGATTTTGGCATCTTTTAAGGGCTTTGTTAGCATCTTGGCATTTGGTTTCAATGTGTCACAGTGCTTACACTCTTAACATTACTGTGGTGATGTAAAGCATGATGGTAAATGTGTAAATATTCCAGATGTGTGAGCGGCTGGCCTGCCTTTAAGATCAGCTTTGCGAGGCAGGTAATGGTAAGGACCTCAATGGCTGATGCAATAGTCCTGCTTTTGTTTAACTGCACGTGTCATTGTATTGGGTGTGCTTTTTAAAATACAATTACAAGACATACAGACTACATGCTTATGCTTTGGCTATGTATGTGAGTGTGGCTTCTCTGCACTATTACATCTCTTCTATTAACCAAACTGACATGCTTCCCCTTGACTTTTTACTTGGTGTTGTCTCACGCTTTGAGTTTGGACCTCTAGTGTTTTATAAATGTACGTTTGTGTGTTTTTAGAGAAAAGAAAGTTAGTAAAAAAAACTCTATTAACACACAATGTAGTATTATACCTTTGAGTGTACAAAGTGGGAAATTTTCCTTACAAGAGCACATCAATAAATAATATTGTGGAAAACGATTTATTAACTATTTTATTTATTTGTTCAATTCAAAGTGAAACATTTAATAATTGTGATGATTATGCTGTGCACTACAGAAGTTAGACTGTTACATAATTATAATCATCACAA